>JBAGKO010217397.1:0-12762 GCA_037177275.1 Acacia concinna
AGCGTAGTTGGCAGGTAGAGATTCGTCACATCCCAAGGAACCTAAACCTGGTTGCAGATAACCTTGCGAAAAGAGCACTCAATATGGAGCTTAGATTCTACTTGGTAGATAGGCTTGACACTGACTTGGTTCACGTGGAACCGGGTTAGAAATAACATTTTTGCTTCTGTTTGTTTCTTAGCTTTCATCATGTATCGAAAAAAGAATACTTTACAACCAAAGCAACACCTAATATACTATTTCTAGTACATACCATACAACACATTGTAAGTTATAATGGCAGTATTTTAATGTATGTGTATTTTAATCTTTTACTTTTACTATAACATGATTGTTAAAGAAAAATTTTCAAAATGTTTTAGGCAACATTAGATATTGATTGTCATCAAGCTAGCAAAACCATCATGCCCTCACATTTTCTATGTATATCCTTTAATAGGAGGTATTCTAAATGATCGTCCAGATATGTTGTGGTTGATCAATTGGCAAGTGTATGCATGTGTGTGTAAATATTTGAGTGTTTGATTGATTGTCAAAATGTTTTCAAAATGTTTTAGGCAACATTAGATATTGATTGTCATCAAGCTAGCAAAACCATCATGCCCTCGCATTTTCTATGTATATCCTTTAATAGGAGGTATTCTAGATGATCATCCAGATATGTTGTGGTTGATCAATTGGCAAGTGTATGCATGTGTGTGTAAATATTTGAGTGTTTGATTGAATAACCAAAAGTAATCAATTTCTATTTGTGTTGTTACCATATTGACTGCCTATCGAGCTTCTGCCTCTTTGAGTTATTCTAGAGCTATTGACTTTATCAATAGCTATCAGTGGAAGATGATTCAATTACTTATATGAATATACTCTAATTTTGTTATTAAACAATTTTTATTGACAAATTGGAACAACTATTTCACTATATTGTTGTAGTGTCCTTTTCTGCTTAACAATAATGATTGTGAGTAATACGTTATGAAATTCATGAAGGATGTAATTACTCATAATCATTATTTTGTTCCAATAAAAGTAAGTCATTCTAGTTTCAATTTGTACTATATTTTAAATTTAATTGAGTGGTGTTTGACAATTAATTTTTAGTGATTTTATTTCTTTGTGTGCATCATTTTGTATATGTAGCATTATAAAGACTAAGGTTCTGACAGTTTGACTGACCATCAAGTTAATGAAGTAATTGAAGAATGGTGTGAATATGTGATAAAGATATCAAATAATACCATAAACAGGTGTTGTTTCTTGCCTATTGTGTGTTGCATATTTAACTAGAATTATTTGATAATTACTTCCTTCATCCCAAAATATAAGAGACGCCGAATCTCTTGGTTCAGAGTGGTGGTTAAGAACAATAATTATGTCAGAATGGTTACTTATTTTTACTAAAATATCCTTATTAATGAGGATATATGAAATAAGAGAGAGAATACCCTTATTAATGTCCACCACTCTCTCTCCCCCTACCCCTCTCTTCTCTTATTAGGAATGATAAACACAAGTATTAATACATTAGTATTGAATAAGGGCAAAACTAGAAAAAAGAATCAAAGTACAAGACATTCTTCAAATGTCTCTTATATTTTGGGACCGAGTAAGGATAGTGGTTGTCTCTTGTATTTTGGGATGGAGGGAGTAATTTTTAGTGATTTTATTTCTTTGTATGCACCTTTTTGTATATGTAGTATTATGAAGACCAACATTTTTCCAAATTTAACTGACCATCAAGTCAATGAAGCCATTGAAGAATGGTGTGAATATGTGCTAAGTCAATCAAATAATACCATTCACAATTGTTGTAACTATCTTAGTAGTTATTTTGTGGATTAATTATTTTTTGAATTTTTTTGGAGTTGACTGTAATTTGATTTTCTTCATTTTGATGTTCATGTGGATATAGAAATTTGTGTTTAAAGTATTGTGGATTGTATTTATAGGTTTTGAAGAAAAATACAAAAAAAAAAATTACATCTTGTAGTGCTTGCTAGGTCAAGGATGCCCTAGCAATCACCACAGGATGTGTTGTTCTTTTTTTTTTTAATGAAAAAAATGATTAAGGTGCAAAAATACCTGTAAGCTTTTACCTAAAGTGCACCTAGTATTATATGTTTTTTTGGAGGTTCAAACGTACCCACAAGCTTATAAATTGGAGCAAAAACGTCAGCACCATTAAAAGAGGCTAACTTCATTAGTGGGAGACACATTATTTAAAAAAATAATACTAATCTAAATTTTAAATTTACTTTGATGCCATCCCCATCTCTTCACAAATCTCCACCTTCCTCCCTTCATCTTGTTGTTGTCTTCTCAGGTGACAATGATGGCGGCAGTGATGTCCTCCAATGCAACAAAAACAACCATACTTTACTAGCAATTGCGATGATTCTTGTCTCTCCCAATATTCCATAGATTTGACTCAATTATACCTTTTTCCTTTTTTTTTTTTGCAGATATGAATCAAGCATATCAATAATTTGACTTCTTCTTCCTCATCTTAATCAATTGTGCCTTGTCGCCGTGGTTGCAGCAAGGTGAGAGGAGGTGGGGTTTGTCTATATCAAGATTCTTCCTTCTCTTGTCCTCTATACAATCACTCAACTATGGTCTTCCACTTTTGTTGTAATATTGGACCAAATTGGAGAAGAGGAGGAGGATATATGACGACTTGGTCTTAGTTGAGGGTGATGAGATCAAAGGCATGGTAGAGAGCGAAGGATTGAGGAAGCTACTAATTCATCTTTAGGTTGCTGATTCCATTTTGAAGCTTCTATTTTTTTTTAAATTTTTTTTTCAGTTTTTTTAAAAAATTATTCCTTGTTTGAGTTTATCAATTGCAACACCATTAAAACTTGAGAATCATACTCATGCTAGCAAGTGATTTTGTATGAAGAAGCCTGCATGAACTCACCTAGAGTTTCAATTTATCAATTGTGACACCATTGAGAATCATCAAGATGAGAAAGTTTTTGAAGTTTTGATCTAATTAATTGAGCTCAGAGATTATTTTGGAAATGAATTGGGGGAGAGGAATTTTTGGAAATGAAGTTGGAGAGGAGGATATTTTTCCAGAATCATCCATGAATTTCTGGAAATGAATTGGGTGAGAGAATTTTTATTACTTGGGGGCCATTTTGATGCTTTCAAACCATAATAAATGAAAGTTAGCCTCTTTTGAAGGTGCTGACATTTTTTCTCTAATTTTACCAGCTTATGGGTATATATGGTGTTGGATGCACTTTAATTTTTAGGATTAAAGCTTATGGGTATTTTGCACCTTAACTTGAAAAAAAAATACAAGTTGTGGCACTTGGGTATTTTTGGGAAGCACCACAGCTTCTTTTTGTAGCAATAAGAGGTGCCACATAATCTATTTTTGGTAGTAGTGAAACCAAAACGGAATACACTAACGACACTAATATATTTAACCATTATTATATATAATCATGGGACAACTACATTTCTTGAAAATTAAGCTTCTTGCAAATTTAGTTTGAATCATGATTATGATAACTCATTAATTTATGGGCTAAATTATTATTATGTTACTTCATGAATCATGGGGGCTAGCTAATAATTTATCAAGGAATGTAAAACTGGACTGGATCTGCTTGTCAAACAGGAAAATGGGCCAACAGGACTATTTTCTAGTTACGGTCTCATGCTTTGTGTGTCACCTTACTTTTTATCACTTACCATTCTTTAAGGTAGCCTTTGGAACTACTGTCGTGTCCATATATCAGAACGGAGAAAATAAAAATTTTGACTCATAATAAACAAACAAACCACTTTCCATTAATTTACAAACACATACAGAGTCTAGAAAGTACAACACTAATATCATTTATATGTACAAACTAGAAAAACAGGATACTAAAATCATCTATAGCTATATTCTTTCTTTTCCCTTGCCTCCTATAGAGACTTCATCTACGTTGTGGAAAGGGTAAGGTTTCTGGAGAAACCGGTCTTAGTAGTAGAATCGTAACTAATAACAATGTAATGCAATGCATGTCATGCTATATACAATTCCCATATTTCCCCTCTAGTGCCATCTCTCAACACTCACCAAGTACCAGGAGCATGCATGTGACCCTACTCTACTCAATAGCCAAAGCATATAACAGATAGTCATACATCTCATACATACATGTTAGTTCAACCAGAACATGATATACAAGCAATAAACAAACAACAAACAAACAGAGAAATACAAATTAAGGCTAGAGATTATAGCTACCGTATATTCCTATGCCGTGTGTGGCTCTGGTTGGCTGTCTTCTAGCACCGTTGAACTACTGGTTTGCTACTTTGTAATGCCTACACAGACCACAGTGTAAGACATTACTATATGCATCTATTGGTATACTATAGCCCTTTCCTTCCTGTCCCCTTAGGGCCCCTACCTGAATCATATATTTCCTCTACCTGCACCACTCTGTAGTCTACCCTATACAGCCTATTGAGCACAGGCCCTTGCTACTAGCTCGTCTCCACTACCTAGGCTGGGCAGTTGGGCAGCATCTCTCCTTAGATCTGCCCACCAGACTGCCTAGACCAAATTGTTTGGCAGCATCTCCCCCTTAGAAATTCTACCTTAGTCTGGGATAGTCGGACAACACCTCCATCTAGGAAATACTATCTTAGTCCAAGACAGTTGGATAACACCTCCCCCTAAGAAATGCTTTCTTAGTTTGGGATAATTAAACAGCACCTCCCCTTAGGAAATGCTATCTTAGTCCTAAAAAATTAAGTAGCACTTCCCCTTAGAAAGGCTCGTTTTGGCCAATATAGTTGGATAGAACCTCCCTTTAAGTTCACTATCTAGGCCAGCCTAATTAGACAGAACCTCCCCTTAAAACTACTCTAAAAACTTATGGAAAATAAAGGAATTCAAAAGAAGGAGGAAACCATAACTTATTTAGATTGAAGACCATGCCAGGACCGCTCGAACTTGCTTTGGAAAAGACTTATTTTGAGAGGGTGGGAACTTCTTTAAGAGGGAGAGTGGAGCACATTTTGTGAAGAGGAAGAAGGGGGATGGGGTATTTATACTTGAGGTAAAGGGGTTAAAGTACAAATGTTTTTGTGTCTTTAGGTGTAATTTTCCCAAAAACTTTTAGATCTTTTTCTCCCCTCTTGGCATGTGTCCTTCCACACTCTTATTCATTTTTTCCATGTGATTTCTGCTACTTTCTTATCAAGAAAAGGTGGAGGCCACATTGGGTGCGGCCCAGGGGCATCCCTGACCCAATTTTATCTCATAATTTCCTCCGAATCGACCTCAAAAACTGGAAAATTCTAGAAAATTCTGTGCTTGTCGAAAATTTTTGAAAACTTCACCAAAATTATATAAAATTTCTAAGAGGCTACCAGTAAAATTTCACAATTTTTGGACACTTAGAACTCCTAGAATAAATTTTTCCTTAAAAACCCTTTTTACCGGCAATTTACCATTTTCAAGGGTTTTTGCTCACATAATCGGCTTTCATTTTAGATTTTTACTGCACCACAAATTCTCTAAAATAATGTACTAATTTTCTCAAATCCCAATCTAGAATATTAAGGTCCTTATATATCTGATAATATTAGTTTTTAGCTAAAAACCCAGTCCGGCAAAAAATTATGAAAATATTAAAAAATTTATAAAAATTTCCTTAGACCTCAAAACATCATTTTGATCACGCCATATTGTTCTATATGCCGTGTACTATTTTCTGGGAATTTTGGGGCTTATGAACCTGTCCACATTTCGACCTGTAACTTTCCAAAATTTTTTCCTTTTTGCACAGATGTTTTTCCTCGGATTTCACTTCAATTGTTGTGAGATTTTTCAATCTTCTACAAACTAGGGCTCTTGGTTCATCTTGAATAGCTCGTCTAGGCTTTAAAAAATATTAGGATGTCACACTTTGACTGTTGACTCGACCAAATCCAAGTCGACTTGGCCCACTCGGTCTATACTCGGCCGAGTCTTAAAAAAGAGCATTTTTTTAAAACCCATTGGGTCACGCCTATTTCATCCCGCATTTCCCTTCCCCTAGCCCTAATCTCTATCAATTATCGTCTCACTTTTTTGTTGAAGACGATGAAGTAGGGTGAAAGTGGAAAAAAGCACAGTAAAAAGATAGGGAGAGGGAGGATATGAAGAAGAGAGAAGAAGATGATCTTAGAAAAGGAAAAAAATGAAAAAAATAGAAGATGAAAGAAGTGAGGTGAGGTTTGTACTCTATAGTCTTTGCCTTTTGTTTTGGATTCCCAATGTTTTCTATTAAAATATACTAACAGAATAGGCTGTAAAGCTGGAAAAAACACCATGCTCAAGGAAGAAGACTAGAATTTTTGGGAAAAGAAGAAAAAAGAGAAAGAAGAGGGGAAAAATAGTAAAATGAGGTATGATAACAACAACAATTTGAAGGGTTGAAGGACTAACATATGAAGCCCTAGAGCACAGTTAAAGGCTTGAAACCCTTTAATTGTATGTTGCTATTATGACTCACGATAATTTTCTCCAAAAATAAAACTAGTAAAAAAAAGCCACATTTTAATCAACACATAATAAATCAAAAATACATTAAGATGAGCCTATATTCCTTCGTCTCATTTTAATTTAGATGAATTTTCAAAATACTCTTATTAAATATATATTTCAATATTCATGTAAAAGGACCTCTTACTCCAAGGTCTAGGGGAGATAAGGATGTTCATAATCTTAGTCTAAAGGACTGTGAACATCTTGACATATTTTGCTGGACTCTTCAAGGCGATTTTACTTCACACATGATCGAAATTATCATTGAATTTCTTACTCTATACTCGATCTGCTACAGATTAAGGTTATCAAATTCATGATGAGTTTAAATCTACTCATGATAAGGACATAAACTCAGATAATAACCTTAAATCATTAATTCATAAGCATTTATCATTATCAATAAATATTTATGAAGAATATATTATTATAATTAAAAATATAAAAATGATACAAATTTTATTTGAATATATTTCAAATCCAAATAATTGAAATTGAATCCATCAACATTGATAATTTCTTTTTTTCTTTGATAAAATAAACATAGAGCTAGTAAGTAATATAGGAACAAAACATAGCATCCCTTCGTAACCATTCAACAATATAATCTGATAAATGTGAGAACTGTTCAAAGCCAACATAGCATCCGTTCGTAATCGTTCAACAATATAATTTGACAAATGTGAGAATTGCTCAAAGCCACCCGTAATAGTCAATCCTCTTATGGCTAGAATATCTGCTACTTGGTTTGCCTGTCAATCGTACTTTCTCACATGAACCTCCTACTCTTGGTGCAATACATTTACGAGCTCGTTAATAGGTCCATCCAACTCAACAGCTTTATTTGTACCTATAACCTTCTTGAACTCCTTACAATCAATTTCAAAGATAACGTGTATGAACCCCATGACTCTATCTAAGCTTCTACTTCAAAAAAGTTTATATGACCTATATTACACATAAAACCAATGATCATATCACCTTTGTCGTTTCATAAAAAGCCCCCACATACTGAGTGACTTCAATTATTACAACCTAACCCATCCACATCAACTTTGAGTTATCCTATGTTAGGTGCCTTCCATAACTCACTACATCCACTCCTTAAACCAACATCAAATACTTCCATCGTCGCCCAATTAGCACATGCATTGACCTTGGTAATAATTGCCATCAACAATTCCCATACACCATTAAATACTCAATTATTATGTGCCAACCACAATTTCCTACATGCCAATGAAAACCTGACCATCTAGTAGACACCAAGCACCTCAAGCATTGTTGTATGTTTTATTCCACCCAACAACTAATGTCCCTTTATGAGTAGAGTTGACAGCCAAAAGACCATGGGAGCACCCTCAACTAAACTGCCAACGACAAACCACAATCTCTTAGAACATTAAGGCACTCTCAACTAAAGAAGAACAAGAAGTACATGTTTACAACCTTTGTTATACCTCTTGCAAATTGATATACACTAGTCAATAATTGATCCTGATAGAGGAACACATCAAGATGGACTTTAATGGAGCAGGGCATGTAAAAGGAGGCCCAAGCTCAAGGAAGGATGTCTGATATCCCAAAAGACCCATTACAAGGCATTGGAGGCCCAATGATAAGAGCAATGACTAAATCAATGAAGGAGGCTTTGAATTATGTGATAAGAGAGATTAAAGAGTTCGAGCCCATTTATTTAGAAGAGGCATATTAAAAAGATCCAAAGAATGATGATTACTTTGTTAGAAGCCCTAAAGACGATGTACAAGGCCTATACAGTATCTAGATTGAAGAATTCACTTAAAATACCATGTGACAAGCATGTGATTTGGTGGATCATCATAAGTGACGTCCAAGACACTCCTAGAAGCATTTAGAAGGCGTCCTTATTGATCAAATCTAATTTAATTTTGTTTTCAATTAATTTTCTATTTTATTTGCATTTAATAAGGCATTTTGGTTAAAGATTGTTCTAGAAGACTATGATTTTATTTCCTATTTTTAAGTAGCTAACTTATTCTTGAAGATTAAGTAATTTCCTAATTTCTTTAGGATTGAATGATGCCAATAAAGGTAATCAATCATAGTTAAGGCATCATTTTTGGCATTCATGATTAGGTTTTTAGTTCTAAGCTGCCCAATTGTTGCCTATTTAAGAAAACTACGTTTTTGTACTTGGCTTCAAGACTTGATTAATGAAATTTGAGAATTTTATTTCTCTAGTGTGAGCTTTCTTTGCATCCTTGTATTCTTAAGGAATACCTCGACTGTATCAAGGACTGATCATCCTTGTGGTGTCTTTGTGGCTTGGGTTGTAAAAAACAGGTTCTCTTAAGGTCTTATCTTTGATCATATGTCTCATACGTGTTTTCAAACTTGTTTCTAGCCAGTCCATCCCCATATTGTATTAGTTGGCATTAAAGATAAAGTTTACTAGAGTCCAAGTTCTATCCTTTTTTTATCTTCCATTTTCCTTCTCTTCTTTGTTTCCATCTTTTTTGCCTTGTGCTTTCCCATCTCTTCTTGTCCTTCTTTTGCCTATTTTTTTGTGTTTGCTTGTTACTTAGTAACAAAAAATAAATCATTGAAAAAAAGGGTGGTTGTACTGAACAAAAAAAAGAGAGACGAAAAAATTGTAAAAAAACAAAAAAAAAGTGTGAAATTGTTTTGCATAAAAAAATAGTGAGCCAAAAAAATAAGGGAAAAAAGAAAAAGAAAGAAAAGAGCTATAGGATTTTGAGAATTGAAGGATTTGTTGCAGGAAAAAAAAATTCAAACTTGGGTGGTAAGACTCCTTACTTTCCTATTATTTTGTTTCTTTTTCTTGATTTCCTTCCTTCTTTTTTGTTTCCTTTCCTTTAAACATTATTTCTCCCTCTTTGAATTTTCACATTTTTGTTAATTCCCTTCTCATATAATATATTTCTTCCTTTGTTACCCCTACAATTTCTTGTTCTTACAATGTTTGGTTCTAAAGATTGCTAAATAATTTGTCTCTTGAAACTTGTTGAGTTTCAAACAAGAATACTATGGAGGCAAGCTTGAGTGGAAAAAGGCATGTGTGCTTACATTACTTTAAAAGCAAAAGTTGAGTGAAACATGATTGACACTTGACGATTTTTGAGTGAAACACATGAATAGAGTGTAGTAAGTTCCTTTATCACTATTTTTCCCCTTCTAAATCTAACTTTTCATATTAAAGATGAGTGACCAATAATACTTCACATCTAATGCCAAATTATTCACTGAGGCTATGAGGGATGAGTTCCTCAAACTCAAGATATGCAGAAGGAGTTTAAGGCATCTAAAGCATCTAGCAGTAAAGAGGAGGTAGTTCGATCTCAATCTTCAACTTTAAAGGGGGGAAGAAGACAATCTAAAGGTGATGTGGACCTATCTGATCCAAAGATCAAGTACCCTACCTTCAAGGGTAATACAAATCTAGATGCATACCTCAATTGGGAACTAAAATTTGAGCAGATCTTTAGAATGAAAGATTGTCCTAAAGCAAAGAAGACAAAATTAGCTTCATGCCAATTTTCTGACTATGCTATTGTTTGGTGGGAAGATTTATAGCCTAAGAGGCACCTTGAAGGAAAAGGTTCACCTCAATCCTAGGAGAAGCTAAAGAAACTCATGCGAAACAAGTATGTTCCCAGTTAGTACTATGAGAGCTAAATTGAAAGTTACAATTGTTAAGCCAAGGATTTATGATGGTAGATGAATTTGTACACGAACTTGAGCTTTTTAATGTGTGCTAGAATTCAAGAAGGTGAAGAAGTAAGTATGACTCAAATTATTGATAGTTTGAGGCTTGAAATAAGAGAAAAAGTTGAAATGTACACTTTTATTGATAAGGAAGAGGTGGTGCATAAGGAAAACAAAATTGAGAAGCAAATCAAAGAAAAATGTCTAAAATCCTCTTCTTATGGATGGAAAGACTCTAAATCAACCTCCAAGTGGAAAGATTTTAAGGCTAATGATGACACAAAGTTCACACCTAAAGCCAAGAAGGAATCCAAGATAAAAACTGATGGAGGTAAGAAGTTTGACTCTAAAGCTTTTTCTTTTGATAAGACATCTTCTCTTTAATATTTTAAATGTCATGGAAAAGGGCATATTGCTTCCCAATGCTCCAACAAGATACCCATGATTCTCAAGAATAATGGCAAGTATGACAGTGTACGTTTTAGTAGTGATCATGAAAGTGATGATGACATGCCATCATTGGTGGCTGATTCTGAATTCACTACTATAGAAAACACTTTTAACATCCCTTTTTGGGGGAACATGTATCTGAGGGATGTTGAAAAAAAAGGAAAAAACATCCAAAATTTTGGAGACGTGGAAGTTAAGATACTGTGTCTCAAATTTTAAATTTGTGACGTGATATGTGGGACATACCGCGTCCTAAATTTTAAATTTGGAACATGGTATGTCCCATAACAAGACATACCGCGTCATAAATTTAAAATTTGGGACATGGTATATACCACATATGATATCCCAAATCTCAAATTTGGGATGTGGTATGTCTCCCCACTAGCTATACCACATCCAATTTGTAAACTTAAGATGTGGTAGGCAATCACATCCCCTGCACATCATGCGTATACGACATCGCCAATTTAAAATGTGGATGTTAAAAATCCATTTTTTCAAAAGAAGTTTTGCTCATTTTTTTCATTTCCCAATAATTTTCTGTACAGGAATATCATCCATTTGATATAAACAGATATCCAACCAATTTACTAAAACAGATATCCAGCCAATTTAACAAAACATATATCCAACCAATAAACTTAAACAAATATTTAGTCATTAATTGCCACTAAATAAACATACATCACCAGCTAACATAATACACAGTAGCTAATCAAATTTACTATGTATACGACATATAATGGACAAAAAAGCTCATAAAACTTGTAAGAACTCATGGCAAGAACTTTACTCATCATCCATCATTCTAAGAAGATATCTTGGCAAAAGGTCTCGGATCATATTAAAGTTGTCTGCAAGGAAACTATCATCTCTATTGAAAATCTACAAATTGAAAAATAATTAAAATGCTATAATACATCGGTTAATTAAATGAAGAATGAACAATTCACATAGTAAAAGTATTATCAACTGAGGATGAGGAAGCGATTACCTCTTCAAAATCTACAGTCTGTCTGCTCTGAATTATGTTATACATGTAAAGCATAACAAAATAGCCACATTCAATTCTCCCAACTTGTTGAGGGTACTACCAAAAGAGAATGATTAAAAGTAATAAGCATGTATCTAAAACAATGGTCAATAAAGGAACTTGAAATGAAATTGCTTACTTTTGGATAAATCCAAGTAGTAGCATTATTTTTTCTTTCATGCATCCCCGCACAATTCTATATGCCTTCAACGCCCTATAATTGGAAATAAAAAAACATTAAAACATTTTATTTAAGTCAACACACATTGATGAATAGACAAATGAAACTTACGTGCTAAATATAGATTTTAAGTCTAACTTTGTTTTTTTATTCATCATATCAAACCAATAGACGACGTTGATCTTAGGAGAAATAACACACAAACTCCAATGAAAACTATAACAACATATACAGATTAAACTGGGGTTAGATAAAAAATAATAATCCTTAATGAACTAAAAAATATCTGAAGTAGACAATATTAGAATACTTACTCTTCAACTATTGGAGCTAAGTAATATGGCAAGTTGGTCTTTCCCATTGTGAAGCCTATGTAGCTGGTCCTAATTTCCTTGCTATTATTATTTTCTTTTGTCATGTGCGCTAGACACAAGAAGCCATATGAACCGTTTGTATCTAACATGCTGCACAAGTTGTGGAAGTACCTATTATACAATTAACTGGAATTAAAGACCTAAATAACAGTGACCTTAATTAAAATTAAAAATAAGAGAAATACTTACATGATGCCAAGTTGTACCCATGCTATATCAATCTCTTGCAACTTTAAGAACTCCCCAATATCCTTCTTGTCAATTCTGAAAGGATAGGTCATTCTAGCACCCACACTCCCCACAGACATCTCCAAGTCAATCTTGGTAATCTTTTTGCAAAGCTTCTGCAATCTTGCCAAGAATGCATACTTCTCTTCATTTTGTTGATCCTATAAAACATAAACTAAAATTATAAGTAGGATATCCAAGAAAATTAAAGTAAAAGTAATGTGTTTCCTACCATTAGAGGTGT
>JBAGKO010217440.1:0-12759 GCA_037177275.1 Acacia concinna
GAATGAAGTGTCCTAGGTGATTGAATCAACTAGCCTTCCTTGTTCACCTTTAAATGCAGAGTCCTTTCCTTAACAAAACACTAGGACCAACAAGGACCCTTGCCCCTTGCTAATCAATAATTCTAAACTCTCAATTCAATCTAAACCTAGATTCAATTGATTATAGTTAGGTCCCAAGGTTGTAAATTTCTGCTGAGGTTGTAATTTACAACCACAGCAGCGTAATTAACAACTCCGGGGTTGTTAATTGGGACCTGTCAGTCATAAATTCCTGAAACCTGGGACCTGACTGTAAATACGTGATTTCATAGGACCTATTTGACGTAAAGTCCCTTATTTAGGACCTCATTGTAAATTTCCCTATTAAATATTTTTGTTTCTACATATAATTCTTGTACTCTTTCTTTTTTCTTTCTACCGAAGTTCAAAGAGGCTTCCTTCCTCCAAAATTTCAACATTCAATCTATCACCAAAATAATCTCCTCATCTTCAACTTCATATTAAAAAAAAATGAATATTCTAAATGATTATTACACATGCTACTTAATTTTAATTAATAGCACACATAGCTTACTTAATTTCATTGTTTTCAAATGTTAATTATTACAATTTAATTTTTTATTTATTACATCCATCAATATAATATTACTAAAAAATTTAAAATTTATTTTTGATATATATATAGGAAAAATTTAGTGATGGTTGCCAACAGCTACAAAGATTATTTCAAATTTCAAATTTCAAATTTAAACTTTTTTAGTGATAATTTGACATTTGTAGAGGTTATAAAACCGCTACAAATAATTGGTGCCACATTTTCAATTTTCACAAAACATTTAGTAGTTGTTACCCAACCATTACTATTGTTGGCTCCAACTTTTCAAATTTCATTTCTTGCCACACCCAAATTTTGCAAATAAATTTAGTACCACAGTTTGTAGCAGTTTTGTAACCATTGCAAACAAAATTTCTGAAAAAAAAAGTGCTCATATTTTATTGCTTGTTTTAGCAGTTTAAATTGTTACAAAATGCTACACTTTTTGTAGCAGGTGGATTAAACCACTACGAACATAGTAGTGTTGGTGGGACATGAGTAATGGTTTCATTTAATTGCTACAAAATCATTTGTCACAATGTATTTGAGAACGGTTTTCACTACAATTACTACTATTGTTTATAGCGGTTAAAGATGCTAAAAAAATCTACATTTTACCTGTTACAAAAAAGTGACATTTTTGTAGTGTTCTTTCCTCATGCCAAAGAATGACTCAACTTTTAAGGGAGGTTTTGACCATCACAGACTAGCAACTGCTAGTGTAGAGGGAGGAGGAGGTGAGGTGTCGGCATGGACAAATCAAAACAAAGAAAGGAAAAGTTCGATTTCTATTTTTTTAATCTCATGTTTTCATTTGGCGTAGCTTGTCCAACATTTTAGAAATCGTTTTGGGTTCTATCTTAAAAGCGGCTAATCGGCTTATCATTGTTTGCCCAACAAAATGGATTTTTGATTCAATTCGAGCCACCACTATGTTCAACCAATAGTATGGCCGATCAGACCGTCAAGTCCGATCTGGTCGAGCCTCATCATGTTTTTGTAAATTTTCCAATACTTTTAATTTCAAGGGCCTGGTAAGTTTCTAAACATATTTATGATAAATTTCTATTTTGTATGAATTGTTAGACTTAATTAGTCTTTTAAATGGAAAAAATGGAATTAGGAATACATTCTTGTGGATTAATTGAATTAATTAAGTGCATGAGGTTATTTTAATAATTTTTGCATAATTGAACGTTAAAATTGTCATTAATATGCAATTATATGATTAACCATGAGTTGGTGAAATTTTGATACAAGTTGGAAGAAGAAATAAAGAGAAAATGAAGTTTAAAGACGAAAAAGACTAAATTGCAAAGGTTAAAAAGGTTTGGGGGCATTTCTGGGATTCATTGAAGGACTTGGATGCAAAGAGTGAAATGCGGAAGCCAAAAGTACAAAGAAGATTTGAGGCGGGGTCATGATTTGTAATTTTCCCAAACTTAGTTTATGACCATTGAAGCACATCGTGGAATGAAGAACGATCGCGTCTTTGGTGAGGGGACTTTGGGCACCAATATCTCCGCACACAGAGATCCATTTTGGACGTTCTACCACTTGTTGAAAATCTGAGAGAGAGATCTAGAGATTTGGACAGGTTACGAAAGCGTCGGAGGATGGTGGTCACCGGAATCCCTCGCTGAAGTTGGCTGTCCGGATTCTTTACACTGTTTTTCTTGCTTTGTACAGCAGACTTCAGATCGCGATTTCTCACTCGTTTCTCAACGGATTTGAACGTTCTACCACTCGCTGGAAATATATTAAAGAGAAACTTCAATATGGACTGGTTTGAGATGATTTGGTGAACTGTAGGGACTGGGTTTGTTGCTCGAAGTTGACTGGATGAAATGACCTTCAGTAAATCTGTTTCTTCTTCTCCAACGAATCCAACCATGATCAAAGGCTAAGTTCGATTTCTCCATGTACCTTGAGTGTGTTTTGAGCCTCAGTATTCAATTTTAACCATTGTAATTCATAAATTCTTCTTCCTCTTCTGTTTTGTGATTTTCCGGTGAGAAGTCATGAATACAGTGAGATGCTCTGATGCTTGTGATGTAATTTGGTTTGCAACGGTGCTGGCATGTAATCCTGAGTAATTTATGACTGTGTATGCCTAGGTTTAGGTAATTGGAAGCATGAATGAATGATTCTTAGTTCAATTGGTTAATTGAATTTTATCTTGTCATTGTGCATTCTGATTTTATCTTGCAAGTTCTCATTCCATAATGTTTAGTGAATTAATTGGTATATATGTGGGCTGTGAGAACCAAAATATCAAGATGCATGGAGAATGTTGTGAATTGACTTGTTTGTGTGTGAAAAGGTTTGAGTTCAAGTAGTTCATTAGTGTGGCATTCTTATAATTCTTTTTCTTCACTTCAATTTCAAGTAGTATAATGATTTAATTATATAATCAAATGCAATCTGAATTGGGGATTAATTTGATTAATTAATTGGTTTAGTTTAATTGAACTAAAAAAGAAGAAGTAGAAAACCTATAAAAAGAGTTATAGATAGATTGTAATAGATTCGACTTAAGGTTAGCTAATGATCTAGTATTTTAATTGCATTTTAGGGGTAGTAAAATACCTTAACCACTCCAAATTCAATATGTTTAATTTATTACTCTCTTTTGCTACTTTTAAGTCAAATATGGATCTATTTATAATGTTATTAGTGCATTGTTAATGCCTTTAGTGCTCTTGAAAGAACTAAACTAGTTATAACAATTCATATTATTTATATTGGGTTAACACCATTAAAATTAAAGAGCAATAAAATTTGTGTTCGAAACACACAAATTCAGAAACCTTAGATATATATTTTTATTTATGTTTGAATAAGTTTTTAACATAAGGTCATTTATATATTGACCATGATATAAACATATGGTTTCATATAATGTACATAGACTTCTTTATTCATTTATGTTATAATGAAACTATTAGAACAAGCCTTTTCATCCAAGATGAGGTGAATTGTATGATATTAAAATTTTAAAAAGTTTAATTACTAAATTTAAAGGGAGAAAGACAAATAGGTATGTTGAGTTGTTAATATAGATATTTAAGTTGTCTTGTACCTATTTCAATTGCATTTTTCTATCTTCCTGCCAAATTTAAATGAAAAGATAACAATAGATAAATATCACCGAAGAGAGTAAATAGATGAACACATATATTTATACTGGTTTGGTCTAACCACGTGACCTACGACTAGTCCTTAGAAGCCCTTCTAAGTGTTCCAATATATCTCCAATATTAACTGGGCTCTTGGTGCCTATGTTCAAGCAAGTTCCTCATGACAACTCGATCCCCCTTACACTTTGCAATTTAATGCCCACCCAAGGTCCCACTACCTTGAATATTTCACCATAATAGTGATAATAAGGTTTTGAGAGTCTCTATCAAAGAGTAAATGATATAAACACTAAAGAATAAAGACTCTCAAATAATTATAATAGACAACATAGCACAAGACTTATCATTGTTAGTTGTTGGCCTCATCTTGAATGCATGTTTATTTATAGGTTGCATTCATTTGATGCTCTTTTAAAGTTTAAATCAATATGTTTGAGATATGTTGTAGCTATAGGTGAAAGAAGGTATTCTAATTGGTTGAGCTTTATTGCATTTAATGCTTTTGACGCAAATTCCTTTTGTTGATGTTGAGCGTAATCCACAATTAATCATCTAAAACATGTATGAAAGTGGTATAAGTGTACATTGTTAGAAATGAATAGCAAAAATAAGAGAAACTTTATTCACTTTGTAATGATTATTGAAAATCTCTGAGATGCTAATTTGAAGTTAGTCTTGATATCATTAGAGTTCCATTCTATCACTCGAGTGATACAATGATACTTTGAGAAATCACTATCAAGTCACTTGGTGGTTTTGTTGGGTGAACCATGTTCACTTTAATGATCAAAGTTTATTAGAGTGGTTCTTTTGAAAAGCTTGATGAAGAACTTGATTCATTACCGAGTGACTTAGTGTTGCATTGACATGCATGCTTGAAAGGTTGCAAGGTTGAATAGTCATGACTCACATGTTCTTATACAACAATTCCTTTTGTTTGCAATTAAAATAAAATGTCGCTTGATGTATTCATCATTTTTATACTTCCAAAAATTGTGTTATAAGGTTTTAATCACTGAGGACCTCAATCAGCTGCAGCATAAAATCATTCTTACCTTTGTCATTTAGCGATGATATTTCTTGAGACAAAGTTGTGTTCATGAGAAAAAACTAGTTGGCCGGGTTCAATATCGATGGATGTATCCTATAAAGAGGTACTAATGAAGAGTTAGTCGTCTACTCCTACCAAAAATTACTAGGCTAACTATAGTAGAGTGCTAACTAACCTAGGTCATGTCACAAGGAGCCTAGATCAATTAATTTAGCAATTTAAGTAAGCAAAAGAAAATTTGAGTTCATGATAATGCCTCTCGTAAATTTATTTCTAAGCTAGCTAAAGAGTTTAATGACTGTAAAATCCAGCTACCAACCTAACAAACAATAGAAAATAATAGTAGGCAATCAATGATAGTGCATGGCTTCCTAGAGAGTAACGGATCTTCCTTGTCTCCTTGATTATATAAGAGTTTGAAACCTTATTGATCATAGGCCCTGAACTTACCACTAGCAAGTTATTAATACCTGAAATTCACATAACTAGGATGAACTTCAGCTACCTCTAGATCAATTCAAAAATCCGATATGAGCTTATCGCAAATCAAGTTATTAGATGATGCATTCCATTGGTTATCAAATTGCAATTACGAATTGGAAACTAGACAATCAATAATCAATTTATCATTGAAGCAAAACAAGATTGATCTCAACTAGAAATCACAAAACATGCGAAACCACAAATCAATTTCTTCATCCTCTCAGTAAACATTACATCCATGCAGTTTTCATTTTGGTACAATCGATAACTAATAAAAAATACATCTAACAAAACTGGTCGATAGTTACAAAAGATGAAAGAAAGAGATTAGAACTCCACAAGTTTAGCATCGAGACTTGGATCTGTCTACTCTAGGAAGCCACCGAATGTTTAGCCACTCATAGAAATGATAGAAACACCATTCATCAATTTCATAGATGCTAGCTTGAAATGGCTGAGATTCATCTAAGAAATTCCACTGGATTTGCTCACATGGAGCTGGAATTCTAGGAGTAATCAAAACGATTTAAGCTGTTGGTGAGTGAAAAATTAAAGAAGTAGAGTGTCGTGAATGCTGGAGATGATGATGGTGAAGATTGAGATGGTGGATGTGTGTTGATGGTGGTGGAAAATGCCTCAAGGGCGTTACGATGGAAGATGGCCGAAGGTGAGTGTGAATGGCCTCCTCCGATGTGTGAATGACTGCCTGAAGAATGACTAGCTCACATCTCTGTTTCTGCTTCTCAATCAGGTTGGATCTTCTAAACTGGGTCATGGGTCTAGATCTTAGAGCTCCATTTTGGTGTAGATCTTCAACTTCTCCTCTTTGCAAATTAGTCCCTCTCCCCTTCAATTCTTAATCTTGCATTTTAGTCCTTCTTTTATCTTCATTTCCTCCAAACTTCCCTACAAGAAATTGCAATAATTTGTAATACCAAATATCCTCAAATTAAATGCAAGAGAGAAATGAAAAAAAAACCCTTTAAATCCATAATTTCATATTTTATAAATTAATTCCACATAATTCCAATTTATTCATTTAATGCACTTTAAACATGATTTAAGCAATCAAAGATCGGAAAAATATATGGAATTAAGTGGTTAAAATGTGGATTATCAATTCCCCCAAACTTAGCCTTTTGCACTCTGTCAAACCTCTTTAACATTTCGATATTTGCCAGAGAAATAAAGGCAGTGGCCATAGGCATAGAGAAAATAGCATAAAATACTGATAATAAGTATTTGTTTACATTATAGGCTCTTTCTATAGGGTTTGCAGATATTTACAGTATTTATCCAAAATTCACCAAAAATAAAATTACATTAAACTTCTGCTAACATAAGTCACTCTGCGTCTCACACGTCCTGGGTAACTGCTTTCGCTCTGGAGCCACTAGCTTTAGCTGGGTGGATTTATATACAAATGATATGGGGTAAGATTCGGTGAATCCCAGTAGTAACAACAATCATTTCTACAAGATGTGACAAATAGATATGCAATGCACCACATCAACAGTAAATAATAATCACATGCTTCTGTTTTATCGGGCATTTATAATCAACGGAAATGTGCACATGCATTCAAGGTCAACCATACTAAACTACCGCTAAAACCTTACTTGTTCCGTACACAACGGAATGAGAACATGTATTTAGGGTCAACCGTACTAAACTGTTGTTGAACCCTTACTTGTTCCATACCACTGTCGTGATTTGTTATATACCGCCATCGCGGCTAGTTATATGCTTACCTCATTGCCTAGTTGAGTTCATTAACAATAATTCATATCATAAAATACAATTTCAAAAAGCATGTATTGCATGAGGGCAATCAAGAGCATATATAAATTCACATATAGCACGAAAGAAAGTGTTATTACCTTGTATAATTTGCAATGTAACTAATTCTTCCTAGAATCCCCACTTAATCTAGCCTTACTTTTCAGTGAATTGTGAAAAATCATAACTAAATCTAGAAAATTCCAAATGAAGTGGTTCAAGTCTCTAATTGAAGCTATTTCAGTCCTCTATATTTGAAAAATAACGTTCAGCATGAAATTATGAGCATAGGTTTGAAATTGCAGCACACACGATCACTGTTCACTGGAGAATCAGGATTTTCAGTTTTACTACCCAAACTTAAAAAACTCATAGCACTCAATATACACATCAAAATAATGCGTTCTTGGACTTATTTTAAAGCATATTATGTGTACTAAATGTGTAAAAAATTTCATGGTCAAAGGAGATCATTTGCTCTACTTTGAGCTCACATGAAATCAGCCTTGTAATCCTTAACATTCTGTTTTTATGAGCTCATCATGACAGCACCATTTTTCCCATGCCCATATCAACATGTAATCTTAATATGCTATGACAACTTCACCCTTATGCCCAATGCACAACACCCGTTTTTTATTGAATTCATAATCATTTCCCCAACTTGAGATTAGCATCACAACCCCCACTAGAAAGAAAACAGAACAGCACATGTATCACTTGCTAATGTACTTTGATAGATGCTAATACACAAATAACTACATCTTAAATCTCTTTTCATTTCCAAATAAAATAAGCAGTTGCCTCCTTCTATAAACTTCAGTTTTCATTTTCAGAGAAAAAGAGACAACCTGCACACCTATATATAACAGCTCCTTATTCAAGCATTCAAACCATCCTTAATATGCAAACTTCTAATTGGCCTAGAATAACATAACAGACCTATACTCAACTGTATCACACTAATATCATTATTTATTGAGCAACTACACTTCCTTTAATCTTTTAGTCAAATAATCGGAAGACATCATAGCCTTCACTGAGGAAAAGAAAAAAACAGAACATCACAACCTTATGCGCATGTGTGTGTTTCATTCATTGGTTCAGCCATATTCATATAATACACCTCCATCCATTTATTATTCCTGCATTCTTTCCAGCCACCCCCAACCCCATTCTAAGCAGAAAAACAGAGGCAATATGGTCCTATTCAAGGCAAAGCCAAACAACCATATACTTGAGAGATCAAACACAAGCAATATTCGGTTCCTTCCATAAAAGCTTTAATCCTCACCTATGTCTACTTTAATCGGTGATTCCCTCTCTCAACATTCATTTCCTTTGCTCCTTTAATTCTTAGGTTAAAGAAATTACAGATGCTAGAAGGAAAGAGGCTTAGCAGACAATTACCTTGACTGCTTTGAGATTCTAACTTTAGAAACTAAGCTTCAATAGCTCCCTCTTCAGCCTTCACTCCCTCTCGTGCTCTCACTCTGTTTGTAGGGTTGGGAGCTGATGGAAAATGTAGAGAAAATGGATACACAGAGCAGCTTTTAAGAATTAGAAGGGGGTACGTGAGGTTTGTGGCCTGGAAAAATCCATTATGCCCTTACCTTAATTCACTTTCGGATTTTCAGACAGAATTCCTACCCCAACTTGTAAAATTCATAACTAATTGTATAGACATCCAATTAAAGTGATTCCAAAGCCCAAATGTTCCTTATTAAGTCTAGTTTTAGGGAAAAATAATTTATTTGTTCAATTGGAAGCAAAGAAATCCCAGTAATTTCATTTGTAAATGCGGTTGTAGAATTATGCGAATTTCGCTATACCAATTTCAAAAATTCATATCTCCTAGAATATAGCTCCAATTAGCTTGATTTACCTATCATTTTAAAGCCCATAATATCTACTTTCATAATTTTTGGACATCGTTTAGTCATCTAAAAGATTACTAGAGTATGACTGACTCCCCAACACTTTTTTTGAAAATTTCTCTAATATTCAATATCTATTGACATGATCATACACTACATTCCCATATAGGAATTTTGGGATATTACACACTCCGAGAAGTCAATCATGTAATCAAGCATGTAGGAAATATCAATGCAATAAGTTCAATTCACCATGTAAGCAATCCCACCAACTAACAATGAGAAAGTATCTACATATAACTCAAATATCTTTAAGTGGGTTTAAGGGCTCTCAAGTCAAGTGTTTAGCTCTCTCTCACTATATGGGGAATTATTTCACTCTATTAGTTTAGGCTTGACCTAGGTCTTAAGTCTCCACCATGCAAGCATGAAAATGCAAAAATCAAGAGGAATTTCAAGGGTTGTAATGATGGAAAGGGTTAAGTGAATCATATGAAAAAATGAACCACATTTAATGTAACACTCTATCATGCTTTCTACCATGAAGGTACTCAAACAAAGTTACAATTACAAGCATAACACTTGGCAATTATTTGGCACATTTAATTTGTTTTGTTTATTTTTCTTGTTTATTTTTCTATTTTTTCTTTTATCTTTTTTTTTCTAGCCTTGCTTTTGCCTATTCACATTGTGGGAATAGCATAGGCTTATTTGCTCTTTTTTTAACTCTCTTTTTTTTTTCATTTTCTTCTTTGTTCCTTTGTTCCTTTCTTTCTTTTTTTTTTACTTATGCCTCCTTCATATTGCCAATCACAATATCAATATGCAACATAACAATGGTCTTCCAAACAAGATAGTCCACATATGAGAGTGCTAATCAAATTTGGGTGACACAAGAAAGTATAGGCTCAAAGGGGTGACAAATAGGATGATATGATATGGATGGCTTGTGTTTGGGAAGGAGGATAACAAATTGAATGCCTCAATCATATGCATGCAAGATAATGTGCTAACTAGCCTTTACTAAGAACTAAGTTAAGTTTAGAGGGTAATAGTCCTGAGGAGTTCACTCATATGAAAAGAATCAAACAAGCTCAAGCAGGTATCCTTCCATATAGGCTAATCCCTCTCCTCTACTCAAGGTGAATGAGTTATAATAAAACTAACCCTAGAGTTGTCAATTTCCCAAGCCAACACAATTCATATTCCTCACGCAAATCAATTCATACATGCTCTCAAACATTCATTACATCAAATGTCAAGATATCACTAAAGAATTTTGAAAAATTTTCAAAGCTTGAGGACGCCAATAAGTGCAAAAATATATCATGTTAAGGTGCATGAGTTTCTGGTTGTCATGAATAGCTTTAGTCTTTTCTTTACAGAGATAAGAGTTGTCATAAGCATCCAACCAAATTTCCTCAAGTTCCTGTAATTAAAGCATACGCTCCACTCCAGCTGCCTTTAAATCAAAATTGCAAGACTTAACAGCCCAGAATGATCTGTGCTCAATCTCCACAGGTAAATGACAACTTTTACTATAGATGATCATGTAAGGAGACATACCCAAAGGAGTCTTATAGGCAGTTCCATAGGTCCACAAAGCGTCATCTAAGTGGGTACTCCAATCCTTATGAGAGGGTTTGACAATGAGTTCAAGAATCTTCTTAATCTTTTGATTGGATACTTTAGCTTGGCCATTGGTTTGGGGGTGATAAGGTGTGGCTATCTTTTGTCTAATCCCATGCTTTACAGCAATCCATCTAGCAACTTGTTATAGAAGTGAGTTCTATTGTCATTAATAATAGCTCTAGGTACACCAAACCTAGCAAAGATGTGAGACTTGATGAATTTAGTGACAATTTGTGCATCGTCTTCCTAGTCAGAATCGCCTCCACCCATCTAGACATATAGTCTGCAGCCAACATAATATAAACAAAATTGAAGGATAGGGGAAAAGGACCCATAAAATCGATTCCCCATACATCAAACACTTCACAAAACAACATTAGCTGCTGGGCCATCTCATTTCTACTTCTAAGGCTACCAAATCGTTGGCACCTATCACATCGCTTACAATAATCATAAGTCCTTGAACACAGTTGACCAATAGAGATCGGCTTTTAAGATCTTCAAAATCGTCTTATCAGCATTGAAATGTCCACCACATGTAAATGAATGGCAACTAGCAAGGATGTCAGGAATTTCTTCACTTGGAACAAACCTTCTAATAAGTCTATCAGTGCAAAACTTCCATAAATTGGGTGTGTCCCAAATGTAGTTCCTAGATTCATATTTCAACTTATTAGCCTAGAAAATAGACAATGAAGGAGGTACTACACTGGCGACAAGGTAATTGGCCATATAGCAATACCAAGGGTCGAAATTAGCAACATTCAGTATAGAGCAATGTCTAAAATCATCACATGTGAAAGAACAATCAACAACCCCTTGGTGTCTACTGGTAGTCTACTAAGATGATCTGCCACAATATTTTCAGCACTGATTTTATCCCAGATTTCAATGTCAAACTCCTAAATAAGCAATATCCACCTCAAGAGTTTAGGTTTGGTCTGAACCTTACTAGTAAGGTATTTGATGGCACTGTGATCAGTGTAAACAACAACCTTAGAGTGCAAAAGTTAAGGGCGAAATTTATGAAGAGCAAAGATAATAGTGTACAATTTGTTCTTAGTTGTGGTGTAGTTTCTTTGTGCCTTGTCAAGTGTCTTTTGACCCAAAATAGCACTTACGGCCCTATTAGAAGCATCACAAAAGAGTTCAAAATCAAGGTCCCAGTTTGGCGCCATGAAGATGGGGGTGTAACAAGCCTAGACTTGATTTCATCAAAAGACATCTTGCATGCATTATCAAATTTGAACTCAATATCTTTTTGCAACAAATGAGATAAAGGCAACACAACTTTGCTAAAATCCTTAATAAATTGCCTATAGAACCTGGCATGACCAAGAAATGACCTCAATTCTTTCACACAAGTAGGATAAGGTAGAGAAGATATCAGTTCCACTTTAGCATTATCTACCTCAATTCCTTTCTTGGAGACTAAATGGCCAAGTACTATCCCTTTATCTACCATAAAGTGGCGCTTCTCAAACTTGAGCACCAATCTCTTATTTATACATCTCTTCAAAGCTTTCTCCAAGTGGGCTAAGCAAAGCTCAAATGAGTCTCCATAAACGGTAAGATCATCCATAAACACTTCAATACCATCATCAAGAAGATCAGTGAATATGGAGAGCATGAATCTTTGAAAAGTTCCCGAAGCATTGCGTAGTCCGTATGGTATCCTTTGATAGGAAAAGGTTCCAAATGGGCATGTAAAAGTTGTTTTCTCTTGGTCCACCGGTGCAAAAGGGACTTGCAAATATCCTAAAAAATCATCAAGAGAACATTAATGAGATATAACGGATAAACGTTCAAGCATTTGATCAATAAATGGAAGAGAAAAGTGGTCTTTCCTACATGCATCATTTAACCTCCTATAGTCAATGCAAACTCTCCATGAGTTTGAATCCTAGTAGGGATTAGGGATTAGCTCAATTTTCTTATTCTTGACTACAGTTATCCTACTTTTCTTAGGCACTACATGAATTGGACTAACCTACTCACTATCCGATATTGGATATATGATTTCGGCACTTAAAAGTTTAGTGACCTCTTTTTTAACAACATCTAGGATTAGTGGATTAAGTCTTCTTTGCGCATGCTGATCTGACACAACATTTATATGGTTTTCTGGGGTATTTTACATCTTAATTGCACACATTTACCCTCAAATTGCATGGTATTTGTACTTTATGGATGAATTGTTTA
>JBAGKO010217485.1:0-12757 GCA_037177275.1 Acacia concinna
TATGTCTTGTTTGGACAAAATGAGATTTGTATACCATAATTGTCTATGTGATCAAATTATGATCAAGTCCACTTGAGTTTATGAAAACAAGCTCAATAGAGATAACGATAGAGTTAAAAGCTCTTAAATCTCTTAAGAGATTATAAAGACATCATATCAACTAGTCTTCAGCATTCAAGGGTTGAAGTGTTTCGAAAGAAATGAGAAACTCATGCTATCAAGTTTAGAAAGAACAATATTACTCATGATGCTATCAAGCCGTGAGTTTAATATTTCTAACACTATCTATAAGAGAAGCATCAAAAAGTATATTATTATGAAATTAATTTTAAATAAAGGATATGTTATTATAGTTATAAAGTACTATTACAAATTAAAAAAAAAATATTTCGTGTTTAGAATATATTATTATGTTAGAAGCATTTTGATTAATAAATTCATTTCAAAACAATTATATGGACAAGCAATTTATTCATCAAAACGGCGTCCATAAAGTTTGACAATATAGAGCAATTAAATCATGTAAAATGAAAGGAGGGCAATACTAAATAAGCAGAAAAGAACGCTCAAGACTTAGCTTGGAGGACTTCCACTTTGAACAACTAACACTTAAATGTAGACATCTCAATTAACTGTTGGACAGCAGAGAGATATAATCACTCCTCTGATTTTAATCTAAAGTCACAAACTTATTCTCACATCTTATTGAATCAGACAACTTCTATTATGCCCAATAAAAACAAACAAACAAACTCTTCAAATAATTTAATGTTTAGAAGTTCTTAGTTATATGGGTTGACGCCTCAATAAAAAGAGATAGATCAGGCAGAGGCCTCAACCAATATAGATTAAAATCATTTTTTCAAAAAAAAAAAAAGGAAAACACAAACACATTATGATCCAAACAACAACAAAATATTCAATGCAATAAATAGATCCAAATACACAACATTAAGTTCACTAAAATTGAAAACATGATGAAGAGAGGGAACGTCGGCGGTGATGGTGAATAATTGACCATCTACTTGCGGTACCACACCGGTTGGTTTGAAGCTCTTCGAATCTGATTTCCTTCTCGCTGAAACCGTACTTGAGATGGAGAGGGTCGCCGACGTTGTGGAAAGACGGTGATGGCGAAGGAGAGATGAAGAAGACAGAGGTTGTGAGGTGAAAATGAAGGATTGATGGTGATAGTGAAGAGTGAAGGTGAATGGCAACTACGAAGGCTCTGGTTTGCCGCTCGATCTCCTCTCTGTTCTTCACCAAATATCAGCCGTCTTATCGACTGTTCTGTCATTTTGGTGTACGATTCTAATATTTTTATACCTCTTTTTCATACTACGGCAATCCTTTTCTTCACCAAATTTCAGCCGTTTCATATGTGGAGAATACCGTAGCATTTGTTGTCTCCCATATGTTCAGTTTGCTGTTCGATTTTTCCCCCTCTTATATCTATATGCCTCCTTTCCATTTCATGGCGATCCTGTCAAATGTAATGAAGCTCACGTAACTGCACTGGTTATGCTACTTAATTAAGTACCACAATTATAAATATCTTAAAATAGTAAAATGGTAAAAAATACTAAAATTCCTATTCTCATTTTAAGTTAGAGCAAACCAAATAATGATGTTTTCATTAAGTTTTTAATAAAGAGACAAATAGTGAAGTTAAGAGTTTTAAAGAATTCAGATGATATAACATAACCTAAAATAGTTTTAGAGTATGCCTTTTACCATTTAGGTGAAATTAATACTACTTTATTAATCTAAAATGCTAATAGATATAAGTATCTCTTGGTTACTTACACCCCTCTTCTTTCAAGAGGCAAGAAATACTCAAATAGCTCTAATATGATTATATGGGTCAAATCATCTTTGATAAGTCACTTTTTTCCTTAATTCACTTCTAATAAACCACTTATTCCACTTTTTGTCCAAATAGTTAATTATAAAACAGAAGTTTATCAATAAGTCTATCCAAATTTAATCTAATTGGTACTCTCTCCACTCTATAATATAAGACATAGATAATTAGTTAGTCATATAATTTAATTTGTCTTAAATTGATAACATTTACCCATTTTACTCTAATTTGACTATTACATCTTTCTCTCTCCTGCAACGGACGAATCTGGAAAACAGTTATTAATTACCTTTTGTTTAACTTCTATGTATTAACCCGATATATTTTAAGCCAATTATTCTAGAAGACTTCTAATAGTATGAACTACAGGAGCACTCAACAACAAAAACTATATGTGAATTCAAATAATAAACATCAATCAAGTCTCATATATGTGGCTCTCTGGCCACCAGCTCAATCCTAATGACAAATTTTAAGGAAAATGAGAGATGTCATGCATATTGATGAGATAGATCTGTAAGAGATAAACATATATAATTTGAAAATCTTTAGTTCAGACAAATGGAACAATTATTACCTTATTATCATAATATGTGGGCACACATAATTCACCGTCCTTATTCTTTACCCCTAAAGCTTGGAGGGACAATACTACAAAAATATATTGCTGTGCCACTTTTATTTATCAGTATGTAGCATTTTAAAAATGTCACTTGACGCCACATGAAGTGCTATAGGAAGTGAGAAAATATATATATATATATTTATATTTTAAAAATGACTTTACGAAGTGCTTTTTTGAGAAGTCCTCACTTCCATTTCCTATTGGACTTTCTCAAGGAAGTGCCTTCTAAAGTCTTATTTTTTCTTTAAAAAGATTTTTTTTTATATTTTTCATTTAGAATCCTATATAATTTTTGTCAACAACACTTTAAATGTAAATTTTTATATCAGCATGTACAAAAAAATAAAGAAAATAAAATATAAGTGTTAAAAATAAACTAGAAATCATCACAAGCCAACAAATAAAATGCAAATGTTGAAATAAATAATTTTTTACCTATGCAACTCAAAATCAATTACTATAAGAGCTAAAAATTATAACCACTCTATGCTTTTACATATAACCTATATATGATAACATTTAAATTCATCTCAATTATTTTTCAGCATATAAAAATGAGAATAATCTTAAAAATTAAAAAAAAAACTTACAGTGTATATAGGAAGTTTAATTAGAGTGAGTTGAAATTTCAAGCACAACTCCTGAAAAAGAAAGTTAATAAATGAAAAATAGAAAGACAAGGTTGCATATAATTTTAAAATTTAAAAAAGAGTGAAAAAAAATGCATACTTACAAGACCTTTAAAATGAGAATGAGTAGATGAAATTGGCATAAAGGAAGTGAAAGTGGGGCAACAAATGAGTGTTCATCAAATGAAAAAGAGGCGGAAGAAATGAAAATGGGGATAGAAGTAGATATAAAATGGAGAAGGAGAAGGGAGTAGGATAGGAAAAAAAAGAAAGAAAACCTGAGAAAAATGAGATGCTGAAAAATGGGGAAATACAATGAGCTATTGCTAAAATAGGAACTGAAATAAAGTAGAGTCTGGGTGGAAAAAGAAATTCAAAAAGTATTTCTTAAAACTCTTTAAAAATGTATCGCAAGAAGGGAGAAAGAAAATAATTGAAAAAAATAAAATAAAATAAAACAAGAGCTTTAAGTGACACTACCTTAACAAAGCGTCACATCGCTTCTGAAAGAAGATTCCCACCTTGGCACCCTTCCCGCCCTTGCATCTCCCTCTCACATACAACATTTGTTGAGGCCCCTTGGTGGGAAGGGAAGCTGTGCCCATCGCTTCTTAAACCATTTAGTAAAACTAAAAATAAAATAATTGCGTTTAAAAACAGAAATACGTAGGGGGGAGACCGCAAGTATGACACAAAACGTGCAAGAAGTGGCTTAAAATTTTGCCCAAAAAATACGCCATATAAGCCTCGTCTTCTACTGGAAATGGGAAAAAGTATGACAAAAAGTGCAAGAATTAGCACAAGTAAGCTTATTTTTATATTAATGGGAAGCCTTTTTTTCATCACAAGCTTCCACTCCACCATCTTCTTGATCTGGTACGGCAACGCCACATCGATGTTCCGCCGTATCTTATTACCGCTCTTAATAACCAGGTTCTTCCCCTTAACCAGGAAAAAGAGAGATATCATTCATATTAATGAGATAGATCTGTAAGAGATAAACATATAATTTGAAAATCTTTAGTTCAGACAAATGTAAGAATTCTTACCTTATAATCATGATGCGCGGGCACACATAATTCATTGTCCTTCATTTCTGAGTCATCACTTGTTTTGTCCTTATTCTTTACCCCTGGAGCTTGTAGGTAAAGCCTGTGTATCCTCAAGAGCTTGTTATCCAACTCCACCATCTTCTTCTCGTACAGCCACTTCTTAACAAAGTTCCACCATCCTATATTACAGCTCTCAATAACAAGGTTCTTACCCTTTTCCAACAAACTTCTTAAGCTTTCTGCGTCTCCACTCTCATCTATTTCTTTCATCACCATACCTAGTAATTCGCTATTAGATTCTATCTCCTTCACCACAGGAGCTAGTGATTTGGTGGTATTATCTAGGTTTTTTATCGTAGTTTCAAGCCTAGCAACATCTTTTATCTCCATCCATATCCCACACCCAGATATTTCAAGCACAGACATTAAAGCCATCAGAGCTTTGTAAATGATGATAACAATAGCAGTGATTTTGAGTAAAATAACTATGCTGGGGAGAAGAGCGAAGGGGGTGAGTCCAAAAGTGCTAAAGCTTGGAGCTCCGGTGGGATCTGAGGGAGGTACGAGAGCTCTCGGATCCGGTGAAGGTATGGGACATCTGGAATAGTTGAGATCTAAGTCACCGCTATCTAAAGGATAGATTGGTCTATTGTGACCTATAGGATCTCCGACGGCTGAACTGGGAAGATATGTGGTAGCTCCGGCGGCAGCTGAACTAGTAGAAGACATGCCGGCACGACCTCTTTCATCTTGCTTGATATAAGACCTTCTGCTTTTAATCTGGTCAGAAATTTCATTGATTCCCAAACGTGCATTCTTAACCTCTAGATACGTGCCCATCTGAATATATGTAATATGGCACCTTATGATTTCATTGTCCAGCTCCACCAGCTTCTTCCGGTAACTGGATTTCTTGAAAACTTTCCACCATGACATGCGACGGCGGCACTTGGAAACCAGGTCCTTGCCCTTTTCCATAATTGATGTTAAGCGTTCTACTTCTCTCTGAGTCTGTTCTTTCAGCTGCGTGTTTATTCTTTGTATATCTTGTATCATCGGATCTAGCATTTCTAGCGTCTCTTCCAGCTTCTTCAATTGGGGTCGGAAGTCTTCAACGCCATCCTTCACTTCCTGAACTGCTTTCCACAAATCTGCAAATGCTAACCCTAAAACAGCACCACCCACCAGATCTGCCATATGGCTTTACAGCGATAAGTGAAGAACACAGCTTAGGTAATCAAGAACAACACTTAGACACTTATCTTAATTAACTCTCTTGCTCCTTAATATCATTAATATCCTCTTAATGAATTAAGGAGCGTGTTATGTGTTAACCACGAAAGTTCCATCAAGTTTCCAAGTCAACCAGAGTCAAGTTTTCAATTACTAATTAGTAAACTAAGATGGAATATGTTTTGCCCGAGGAAGCGTGTGATTATTCAAAAGATCATTGACAATTGGATAAAAGGACGGCTTGTAGTAATATATAATTACAAATTGGATAAAGGAAATAAAAGCTATTTACTTCTCTGGTCTTCTGGTCTTCTTTTGAGGCGTGGTCATTGTACTCCTCGTTAAATGTGATTTTATTTTCAATATTTTATCTTTATACATCATAAAGCCATAATTAAAAAATATTTGAAAATTTGCATTGATGTTTTAAATAAAGGACTTTACGTCAAATAAATCTCGTCCCATGTAGGAAATTTATTACTGTCAGTTTCCAAGGTTGTTAATTGGCACTTGACAGCAATAAATTTCTTAACTTGGGACCTAAGAAGAGTATATTTTTTTCACGGGACCTATTTGACATATATTTCCTTATTTAGGATCTAAGTGTAATTTTCTCAAAAATATTCCCAACAATTTTTTTGAGCTATTTAATTATTATATTATATTATTTTATACCAATAAATAAAAATCTCACATTTAATTTCTTTATAAATTTAAAAAGTATTCCTCTATTGTTTTTGAATACATAGTGAAATACAACCAAACTAAAGGTTACAAGAACCTGCTATTACTATTTTCCTTCATCAAACTCCCACCTACCCTAATTAGATGGGTGGGGGTTGATAAGGATACAAAAAATTATCTACCATGCTATGAGCTAACTTAGCTAAATAGTCAGCCATATGATTATCTTCTCTAGCCCTATGAAAACACTTACCATTATACTCCTTGTGTACAAAGCTTCTAGTTTCATCAATGATGTCAAGAAAAGGGTGATCTCTTGTGGTTCCTCTCAAAATGAGGTTAATAGCTTCCATGCAATTTGAATAGATGACCACCTTTTGGAAACCTCTTGTCCAACATATATGTAGTCCATTCAAAATGGCCAAAACCTCTGCAATCGTTGGCGGCGTGTTGATGAGCTTGCAACTGAAACCACATATCCAGTTACCTCTATGATCTCTTAGTAGTCCTTCGCATCCACTGCTACCACTTGCTAAGACCGAACCATCAACTTCTAGTTGGAACTCATCCTCTTTCATATTGCTCTCAATAGATCCTGGTCTCAGCATGCTCTAAACAAGGTATCATTCGCATCCTCATTTCTACTTACAAAATTTGAACCAAACTGTCTTTTACATTGAGCTACCCAAATGTCCTAACAAATATACCCAAATAAGGTAGCCCAAGTAACTTTCTTGGTGAATTGTTTTGCTACATCTTGCTTGAGGTTCCATTTCACCCATGCTTGTCCTTCCAAGGTTGAGAATGAGTCCCATTTGTAAGGTAAGATCACTGAAAACCATCTCTGTTTTGCATTAGGGTAGTCTTTGATGAGGTACATCTGTGTCTCCTTTTCTCTGCATTCAAAGGGACATATAGCTTTGTCAGTTAATCCACGTTGCTTCCTGAGGGCTGCTGTGTGAACCCTTCCATGTGAAAACAGCCAGATGAAGGATTTGATCTTCTCAGGGATTCTCCACCTCCATAACAGCTTCCACATGCTGTCCTCCTGTCGAAAGGTACCTGCAAAAAGAGAGATATAGGCATATTTAACAGTAAATAGACCATCAGGGAGTGCTTCCAGAAATATGTATCCTCTCCTCTCTCCTCCCGAGGTGGGTGTGCATTCAGAATACAATTGACAACATTCTGAGGGAACCAAGTCAACAATTTATCTCGATCCCAATCTTGTTGAGGAATCACAAAATCATAGATAGTATCATTTTTGTTCACATATACCTCCAAACCTGGTACTAAATAAATGAGGGGCCTAATACGTAACAACCATTTGTCGAACCATAATAGGGTATTTTTACCATTTCCTATCTTCTTTCCTACTCCCAATTTAAATTGGTCCTAAACTGTGCAAATACTATGCCATGTAAGGGATGAGTTGGGTTTCTTGCAAGCCTCGATAGTTGGGTTATCATTGCATTTATATTTAGCTTTCAAGATCTTAACCCATAACACCTCTTTGTCTGTCATCATCTTCCAACACAATTTCATGATGAAGGATTCATTCTACTTCCTCAAATTTTTTATTCCTAACCCTCGTTGTCTCCTTTCCTGAGGGACTTGATCCCAACCTATGAGATGTACCTTCCTATTTTCCTCTTGCTCCCCTCAAAGAAACCGCCTGCTATTCTGCTCAACTTCTTTGATGAGTCTCTTTAGAAGTAGCATTGTCTGCATAAGATACGATGGAAGGGCTGAAATAATTGATTTGATCAAAATGGTTCGACCAGTCATATTAAGAGATTTTCTTTTCCACCTTAACATTTTCTTCTTTGTCTTTTCTAAGATAGGAGCAAAAACACTATGGGACGCTCTTCCATGAAATAGAGGTATACCGAGATACTTGCCTAAGTCACATGTAATCCCCACTCCTGTTTGTTGACTCATTGATAAGGCTCGTGAAATGTGAACATTCTTAGAGAAACAAATCTTGATTTTACTGTTGTTCATCCTTTGCCCAGAGCTTGCATAAAACATTCTTATGCATTCAAGAATCACATCAATTTGCATGGTAGTGGCTTCCCCAAAAAGGATTAAATCATCTGCAAAGAGAAGGTAGGAGATTCCAGGACCATTTCTACTGAGAGAAATCGGGGTCTACAAACCCTCATGAATGACATCCTTAATTAGGTGATGAAGTCTTTACATACAGAGACTAAATATATAGGGAGATATAGGGTCACCTTGTCTAACTTCTATTAACGATCGGAATTGTTTCGTCGGTTCCCCATTCCACACAACTTGAAATGAAGGGGTGGTAATACACGCCATAATCAAATTACACATTTTATCATCTATACCGACTTCACGTAACATATCAAGGATAAATTGCCATTCAAGTTGATCATAGGCTTTATCAAGATCTACTTTCACCGCCATCTAACCATTATTACCTTGTTTGCTTTTCATACAGTGGACCACTTCCTAGGCAATAATAACATTGTCACAGCTTTGTCTACCAGTAATAAAGCTACACTGGTGGTGTCTCACAAGATGTCCCATGATTCCTTTTAGGCTTCTACTGATAATTTTCGTAAACACTTTGTAGTTGACATTGCATAATGATATCGATCGAAAATCTTTCATGGCTTTAGGATGATCCTGCTTTAGGATTAAAACAATGTTGGTCTAATTTTGATTTTGTATTCTCTTAGGTTCATTAAAAACATTTTTGACCAATTCACATATGGAACTACCTACAGTATCCCAAAACTCATGATAAAAAAAGCTTGTATTCCTTTAGGGCTAGGAGCTTTGAAGGGGCTCAAGTCGAAAACCACAGTTTTGATTTCTTCATATGTGACTTGAGCTCTTATCATGTCTTTTTGAGAATCTTGTAGGGGAAGAAAATGTGAAGAGAGCTTGAACTGCATAGGAGAGGCAACATTTCTAAAGAATAAATCTTTGTAATATTGCAAAGCCATTCCTTTTAGAGCATTCTGTTCAAAAATCCACTCTCCCTGAGAATTCTTGAGTCCTTCTAACCTATTCCTTCATCTTCTAATAACGGCTGCATTATGGAAAAATTTGCTATTCTTGTCTCCCTATTTGAGTCAACCACATCTAGATTTTTGATACTAAAGCAGCTTTTCTTGTGCCATAATCTTATTATATTCTTTCCACAATTTATTTTCGATTTGAGCTAGGTACTGGTTGTCCCTTCTGGATCTCAATCTTTCAACACCCTCAATTTGTCTCATTACATTATGTTTCTTTGTTGGTATATTCCCTATGGTTCTGCGGTTCCAATCCTCAGCATTTCTTGTGAAGTTTTTAATATTTTCACCCCAATCTCTATGAGCCCAACTACTTTTAACTATATCTCGAAAACCCTCCTCCAATAACCAGGCAGCTTGACATTTGAAGGGAGATCAAACTTTTTGATGACGAATTGTCGGCTTACATTTCACAAACAAAGGTCTATGGTTTGAACCATACTTGTGGAGATGGAAAACTTTCGCCTTTGGAAACTTTTGAGACCAAATATTATTTGCAAAGCCCTAATCAATTTTTTCTTTAACAAGGTTCTTCTCCCAAGTATATTTCTCACCCACAGAATCAATTTCAACCAAACTAGCGTTGGCAATACATTCAACAAAATCACGCATAGATATATGATTCAAATTCAAGCTACCACATTTATCACTAGCATAGAGATAAGCATTAAAGTCACCAAGTGCTAGCTAATGTTCTGAATAACCAGATTTAATATGGATTAATTCCCTCCAGAGGTCACGCCTTTTCAAATAATAAGGCTCAACATATATACAAGATAACAAGAATGATTGATTTTCCTGTTTATTCGTAAGTCTTAGATGCATTAACTGGGTAGATGAATAAATATATTGAATTATTAAGTCATCATCATTCCACAAAAACCATATACCCCCAGCATACCCAGTTGCTTCAATTATGATCCAAGAGCTAATTCCCAACTTCCTGATTATACATTCAGCTTTTATGCCACTAACTCTTGGTTCTAACAAAACAAGACAATTTATTCCTTTACCTCTTACAAGGTCCCTAACACGACTAGGGAAGGTTTTGGAGGCAGCCCCCCGACAGTTCCAAGCAACAATATTAATCATAAATAAATATACAAAAAAGGGGGCAGTAAGTGACTTACTGAGATTGGCTGAGATTGATTATAAAGGACTCCCCCACATGGTTACCTATATCCGTATCTTCTTGAGGGTCATACCAAGTATCTGAGCCTTCCATTCGATCTTGATCCATCGTCTTGCATTCCTGGTCATCAGCATTAAGGATTGAAGTTGATGGCTATTTTGGCGTTTCAACCAACTCCTCCTCAAGGCCTTGATGCATTGGAATGCTTATGTTAGCTACCTTTTCCTCATTCAATTTTTTTATCAACCTCCATTATTGATTCACGCTTACCCCTATATTGATGTTTTTCTGGCTCTCTATTTACTCCATTCCCTCCGGGTTCTTCAGCATAAACCAGCCCATTAGTTCTAATGGACCCAAAAACCACATGATGGACTCAGATAACAGTCTTCCTTTTAAGGATTGGTGAGACTACTTTGGGCCTAGTTATTGGATTTCTTTTTTTTTTTTCCAGCCACCTTCATTTTGCTTTTGTCCACCACATTTTTTCTTGTTGGGCCTTGGTCAACCACTTCACTTCTAATGTTCTCATTTATTGCAAAGCTTTTTCCATTTTCTTTGGCTTCTCTCACATGTGCTCCAGCTTTCTCTTTCTTATCTGTCACTATTTCTACTTCCTTTTCTTCTTTTTTGTCCATCGTAAATTCTTTCGTGTCTCCTTATGACTTATCACTCTGATTGCTTTCACCTTATACAAACATCTTTACTTGCTCTTTCTCTATCCTTACTTCTTGTTCTTGAGCTTTACTATTCATAGTCTGACTTTCTTTACTCCTCCATACTCTAGCCGTTTCCTTCGGCAAGTGAGGGGATCTTCTTTCTATCAAATTTTTGAGGATTTCTTCCTTCCCAAGGCGTCAAATCTTGATCCAGAGCCACCTTTTTGTACTTTTTGACTCCCTTACTATTGCCCATTGATTTTTGATGTGCCTTTGTTTCTTTATCCCCTTTAGTCAATCTTTACCGGCAGTTGTATCGTGCTTTGCGATGGGATATCTTTGATGTGGTTGAACTAGGCCCTGTGGTAGTAGGACAATCTCCTTCTATATGCCCATACCTTCCACATTTGAAACAAATTGCTTCCAAACCCTCATATTCCACATGGAAAATTCGTTTCCTGATTGCAAAACGAGACTTGAGCTTTTTATTCAGATCCACCTTTACACTCACATGAGCAAATTTCCCTCTTTCAACAACTACACTTTTGTCAACACATCGCGCAAGCGTATTTAGATCAACCTTCAGAGCTTTCCCAATCATGTTACCCAATTCCATAAGAAAGTCAATCAAGTAACAATACATGGGAAGAATAGGCACATGGATCCAGATCACTACCTTTCGAACCTTATTACAGTATGGATTGAAGTTGGGGTTCTATCTCTGGACAGCTAGATAATGGCCTTGGATGAGCTAAGGTCCTTCAAAGATTAACCTTTTACATAGGTTCTGATCTCCCGCCCTGAAAATGAAGTAGTTATTCGGAAGAGCTATTAACTCAAAATCTCTAGACTTGAGAAGCCATGAGATTCTATCTTTCATCATATTCAAACTAGTATTATGTCCTAGCAGGGTAATAATCAGAGAATCCTTCCAATGGCAACAAAGCTCTTTCAACCTATCATCGGGCATGTGCATTTAAGGTACACTTTCAAGTAATTTTGTTCCTCAGATGTAAGGTATGGAGCCACGTCCTGTTCTTCTTGTAGCCATTCCTGCATTTTCTCCTCTAGGTTCTTGTCCATTTCCTTATCCTTTGTTCCTGTAAGTTTCGATTTGTAAGAAATTTGACTCTTAATGGGTTTTGTCTCTTCCTTTTTATCATCACGATTAATGCTCTGTGGTTGGACTTTAATGTTTTGACTCGACATACTTGATCCCTCATTACCCACCTTCTTAGCATTAAATGAACCTTTAGTAGCAGCTGCATCATCTTCCTCTATTGTCACATCTTTTACAACTCCTTTTGGTAAATCCATTCTCTTAATATTCTGTCCCATGATTTCATCCTCCTCCTTAGGTTTAGGTCCAAAATCTGTTGACTCCGTTCCTTCATCCAAATTTAGCTGTTCCTACACAGCCTTTCTCTCACTAACTCTCTCACTCATCTCTGTTTAGTATTCCTCTATTTTCAAATTAACATTTTGTTATAAAAAAAATTAGTTCTAAATTAAAAAATATAATTTATTATAACAAAATCAATTTGGACTTAAAATATAAGCTGTTACCTTGATAATTTCTCATCAAATTGGACTATTATGTTTATACATGTACATATAATTCCTATAAAAAATTTAAATGTACATATAATATTATTTTTAAATTAATTATTATGTCATTGGTATGACCAAATGGCCCTACCATTTCAACTATTTAAACTATAACCCACTGATCTTTTTGGCTTAATATCAGCTGTGTTTATTCTTTGTATATCTTGTATCATCGGATCTAGCATTTCTAGCGTCTCTTCCAGCTTCTTCAATTGGGGTCG
>JBAGKO010217505.1:0-12756 GCA_037177275.1 Acacia concinna
TTGTTATTATAAGATTGGAGCTTAATGACTATTTTCTCTAGCTTGTTACAAGAGATTGAATGAGTTATTTGAAAATATATGTTGGTTTTGACTTGAGAGATATTTTCTAATATTTGTGAATCTTAGGCAAACACATGATATGTGATTAAAGCTAGTTAAGAATTAATTAATTAGTCTTATGAAGTATAGAGGGGAGAAGTGATCCTAGAGTCTATATCCTTTAAAGTTAGAAACTCATCTACCTTTATAAATTTCCAGTTTTAACATTAGTTTTCGAAATTCTCTTTTCACATCAAAATTTGATTGGTTTAACTTGATTAAATGCACTAGCATTTTGTTTGATCACTTGTCTTACAAAATCTTCGTGGGAACGATACTCTACTCACTACTTTATTACTTGGCACGACCCGTGCACTTGCAGTGCGAACAACTTCATGAATCTAACATATGGTTATAACTTTTAATTGAAGAGGTGTTTCTTCAAGATGCACCACTTTAAGACATCACTTCATAGTCTATAAATACCCCACACCATCACTTCATTTGTAACTTACATACAAGATTATTAGAAACTACACAAGAGATCAAACTCGTTTCTTTTATCATTGAGTGAACACAAAGATAAAGTCAAACTATCATTTTGTAAAAGCCATTGTTGTCTTACTTGAGTTTGGGGAGTGCAATCTATATTAAGGATCTTCGTTGTATCCTACAAGAAATTCACTCATCAATCTAACTTACACCCTATAAGATAGGTATAGGTGAGGGTGAATTAAGCCTAAAGGAAAATGTTGTGGCCCTCGTCTTTAAGACATTATGAACTACTTCCTTTTCATCTTTTTTTCTTATACTCCTCAAAGATCCAACCCCTCCAACAGTATTTAATACCCAATATCAATAGACATTTTCTTGTTGGAAATCTTCTCTGACATTTTTCCCTACCTCTAATGGAGGAAGAAGATTGGAATGCTATGTAAACTGTATTGTACGACTGGCTTAGGTATAGAAGGCATGGTTTAAATTAGTTGGGTGTTGAGATCTCATTGTTTGAAGGGGAAAAGTTACATTGTGTCTTGATAAAGGAGAGGCAAAAGATGGGAGAGTAGGGGAAAGAAGCCTAACTCTTGACAGTCACAATAGTAAACTCATTATTAAGAACAACATACTACCAATAAAGGGTCAAGGTGCAACTTTACTAATAAAGATTTTGACAAAGGCATTAGACATAGTAAACTTTCTTTAGGTGCAAAAATATATGAAGTTTTTAAAATGACGTAAAAATGTCACAACTATTAGATCAACTAACTTTGACCATTTAGCAACTTAAGGAAAATAGTGCAAAAATACACACAGTATCCAAAATGGTGTAATAATGCCACATCAACTAGAAATTTTATGTGTATTTTTGCACTTGTTTAGAAACTTTATATGTATTTTTGCACCATTTTCTTGGTTGACATGGTTAGTAAACAGTTAATGTTAGTTGACTCAATAGCTGTAACATTTTTACACCATTTTAAAAACTTCATATATACTTTTATCCAAAGAAAAGCTTATGGTGTCTATTACCCTTGCCAGAATACTTCATAGGTAGATGTTAACTTTAACTCTACATTCTAATGCTTCCATAATCACTCCTTACTTATACCTCACACATATAATTATTCATTTTAAATTTATTGGAATTGCCAAAAACAATTAAATTATATCTCTATGTCTACCCTAATGAAGGCAAATGTTGGAATATACCTATCTATCATAGGTGTCTTAGCACTCAAATTCAAGTGTGGTTTATTACACATGGAGAAATATATGGGTCTAAAAAATGAGTTTGTTATTGATGATTTAATATTCAAGTCCTTGTAACTTCCTTGGTCTACGGGAGTTAGTTTGATAAGACTTAAAAATAACTCCTTAATAACTTCTTTCTGGTTCTCTTCTCCACTTTAATAGTGAATTTGTTGTGTATCATAATCCAAATATAATATGTTATTTAGATTCGTCTGAGCTACTAGGTTGCCTCGTGGGACTTAGCCAAATTCCTTCAGTTGGACTACATCAAGAGCCACAAAAGGGTTTCTCAATTTTCCATTCCATCAATCACTATATTTCAAACCATAAACATATTAACCTTAATTAATTCTTAAATCATCCTTTCCATATTTCTAGAAATTTTTTACACAACATCTTATCTTATTTTTCTATTTTTCCAAAGTTACAAAAGTTCAAGAACAACTATGTATAAAAAAAAAATCAAGAACAACTCATCTAACCATATCAACGTCACCAACATCATCAATAGCATCAATAATAATCACTTACCTAAATGAAAGCCAGATTCCTCCTCTTAAACGATAAAGCTTCAGTTTGGCTAGCACTAAAGGAGGTTCAAAGACTATATGAAGCCTATAACACAGAACCAGGGACAAATTAAATGAGATTAGGTTAGGACATTAACTTATTTGAACTTGATTATCGATCTTCCTACTTCTTGTCCTCCCCTATTTCTTCACTTTATTTTCTCTCTATTTAATGTATCCACCATTAGATCAAATTTTAATGGTTAAATCAAATCTCAATCATTAAAACTTGATTTAATAGTGGATACCTAAATGTAGAGGAAACGGACAGAAAACTCCTCCTCCTTTCTTCACTTCGATGACAACTATAAGGAAATGGAATGTGTTAGGCACTTTATGTGGTCTTAACTCATTCCTTAATTCTATTTAACTTTTCAATTCCACCTCCACAAATATAGTTATTTTAATAACTTCCCAAAATCTAGTGGTTGAAAATTTTTCACCCCTTTTCTATCGTTAGGATAACGCCACATCACCGCTTTGTACTCAGAGAAGGCTTTAGATTGTCCTTTCCAAAGCATAAATCATAATTAATGTACTCAACTATTATTGTTCAAATTATATGAGATTAATATGTTAAAATTTATTTTTGAAAATTATTTGATCATAGGATCATTGTAAGGTCATCACAAATTCACATATATTATGGAGTAATTCTCCAATTTTCCTCAAACACAGATTTGGCCTCTGAGTAATTTTCCCATAATTTTTAAATAATTGCTATGTTTTTGGACAAAATCTCATAAAATGTTCTTTCAGCCAACATTTTTAAGGTATACAAACCTTTTTGTAAATTCATGTTAATTCTAAAGTAGTTTTTATGTTATTTTTGTATTTGAGGACCCCAAATATTTTTCAAAATTAAATTTAGTTAATTACCCTTAATTGATTAACATAAATTATAATAATATTTTGAAATTTATTTTTTGAGGTTATTTTCTCTTTCTTTTCACCTGAAAGTTATTTTCAAATTCATGCCTTAATTACACCTCATATATATTATCACAAGCATTATTATCTGTCTTCCTAGTTCTCTACTGGTTTATTTGACAATTGAAATATTGACCCTTAGTCTGGTGTATAGTCTTTATTCAGAAAGGTTAGATGCTACATCAAAGCTAAATTAAAAAAACTAAAGGGCTATTTGGTATGAGGGATTTGAAGGAGAAGAAAAATTTTAATGATATTGAATTTAAAAAATTGGAAAAGTGGGGTTGAAAGTTTTTAATTGATTTTCTTACTATTTTATTTTATATCTTATCTACATTAAAATATTATAACCCACTTCTCAATTTTTTTTTAAAAATCCAGCTTATAAAAATTTTCCCTCCCATCCCTTTACCTTTATTTCTCTTATGTCATATAGACCCTAAGAGTCACAACAATACTGGTCAAGTTCACAATAGAGGTTGAGGGTGAAAGAGCATGTATAACTTGGAATTTGAATAAAAATTATCTCCCCCAAAATCTCTCCAAGTGCAGAGAAGAAATCTAGGAGAAAATAAGGTGGGATTCCCTCTCATTTTTGTCTCTCTACTTCCTCTTAACTTAATTTTTTTTACTATTAGATTGTGTTTTAATAGTTCAAATTCATTTTATAAAAATGATATAATCATTTAATACTTAATATTACATTAATATTTTTAATCTAGTATAAAATCTCAACTATTAAAATCCAATCTAATAGTTAAAAAAATGAAGTACAAAGGAAGTGGAGAAAGTGTTGGCGTTAGCCTCTTGATTCGTAGAAATTCTTGGCAATAGCACCTCACATTGTACAGATTGTTGGTAGCATAACCATATGGGCAACACTGTAGAAACACAATAAACAACTGTTCAAGTCACGCCTAATGGTATTGTCCTTAGGAGATATTCCGCAACCCCTCTAGTAAACGAGGAAGCGGCATTCCCTAAGATAAAACAAACTCTTCCTACATAAAGTAGGGTGATAGAACTGTAAGAAGATAACTGTGGAACTCAAAAGAAAAGGAGAGGAGAGGAGCCTGGGGTAGAGCTCATTATCATCTAACCTTAGAGCTCTTTCACCTCACTCCTCACATTGCCTTTTATAGGCAGAAATCCATATGACTGTTGAGCAGTAATAATGATCATTAATAATAGTTTAATGATAATTAAAATGACAGTTACAAAACAAGAATTAACTGTAATTAAATGTAATAAAACCTATTAATTTTTATTAAAACTGTTAATTAAAATTACAACAGTCATCTCTAACAATCAATTCAAGGACTCCTTTTATCATCCTTTTTACTAACTCAAGCTCATATTTAATTTTATACTAGGTTTTTCCAAACTTGAATTATATGAGACGTCTTCCTGTGACACACCTGCACACAATAACTACAACAATCCCCCACATATGTCAAAAGGAAGCTCTGTAGTCTCATATCCTAAGTTACACACATGGATATAACCATTGTATCTGGTAGTCCTTTGAACTTAAAACCAGATCTAGATCGATAACACTTAGTACACAGAATGTTGGTGGTCCTATGAACTTAAAACCAACACCTCTTTGGCGTATACTAGAGGCATTAAAAGTCAGATTATACCCTCACATTTCCTGTTGTTAACGCATTTTTGCGCATTAAAATAGCCGTTTGTGTGTCTTGGTATTTAACAAATGCTTTAGAGATTTTGCCATAATCTCATAGGAGCGGCCCCACTCCTCATTCGTATAAGTGATTTCATGAAGTTTTGATTGAGGACTTTTTATCGTTAGCCTTGGGGTCCACAATAAAAAATTAACCAAGGATAGGTTAAACTAAGTACTAAAAGCATGGTTAAAAATTTGGGTTTTGAATTGGTTTTTCTTTAAATTAAACTAAGTATATGGCTAATGTTTTTATTATTTGTAAAAATAATATGGAAATAAATATTTTTTTGGATTAGAAAGGAATATAATAAAGTGAGTTCTTATAGTAAAGTTGTTAGCTTTCCTAGCTTCTTAAACTTAATTGGAAGTTAAAAATTGCATCAAGTCTAATAAAAACAACCCTAAGGAATCACATTAGGTCAGTTTATCTAATTGATGACTACTTCTATAATCGCATTCATAGTCATCCCTTAAATAAATTGTTAAATGCCACTTGATGTGTTTCTTCCTCTTGTTGAGAGTACAATTGCGATACTCAATTTAGGATTAATTTATCACACAATCTAGATATCACATAGAATGCATAAATTTATTAATCCTAAAGGAAATAAATCAATATAAATCTCAAGTGCACTAGTATAAAATTCAACCCAAATAGTTCAATAATAAACAAGTCCCACAAACATGTATTTAGATAAAAATCAAGTCAAATAAAATCCAAAATACATGAAGTGAGCTTATATAAAAAATATTGAACTCCCCTTTGTAGCTCATTAAAGCTCTAGCCACCTTCTCTACCACCAAAACCTAGAGAAAATTAGCCGCTCATACTCATGAACACAGCCACATTTAAAATCAATAACTCCATAGGATCAAATCTGATGAGAGAGAGATTGACATTAGGTCTGTTGATCTAATAAAGAGACGAAGGAACAATGATGCACAATGGATCACGATAGTGATGATGGTTGACTGGGATGGAAAATAATGGCAAGGCGATGATGTATAGTGGCTAATGGTGGATGGTGAGAGTGATGAGATTGCTGTCGATGACTGTGGTAATAAGGTGAAGAGGAAGGAAGACAATGGTGGTGTCTCGATGCTAGACGATGGGTAGTGAGAAAAGCAGACGGTGGTAACTGTGCTTGTGTGTTCTCTGTTTGTAGCAGAGGTAACGGTGGTTTAGTGGAAGGTTGGAGAAGGAAGATGTTCAGATGGTGACTGTAGCCTGGTGAGAGTAAAGAGATGGCAATGATAGAAGGTGGTCAATGGCTATAATGATGGTAGTCAATGATCGTGACTGTGGAAGGAAAGAAGGATCAGCGCGCATTGTGTTGTGGTACTGTAGCTCCCTCTCTGTTTTGTAGCTTGCGGCACTGTGTATAAATAATTATTTGCTTCCTTCTCTTTTAAGAATTAGTCCAACTTTGTGATCTTTTCCTTTAACCTAGTTTTTCATATTGATCTAAAAAAGAAAATTAACCAAATATGTAATATCGTAAAATTCCCAAAAACAAATAAATTAAGGAAGATCATGAAATATAATATATTTTTACTCTTTTCTTAAGCTTAATTTATTGCACACACAATTAATCACAATCACTCATAATAAATGCAATTAAGTCCAAAAATTGTGATTAATTGTCTAAATATATTAAGAAAAATCCTATAAAAATATGGTTTGATCAATTTCCCCATACTTAGATATTTGTACTCTTGAACAAAGACAATTGAGTTCAATAATTCAAGTTCCAATTATCAATACAAATAGGAATTGAACAATTCACAATAAAGTACAATAAATCAATTAATCATATTATTCAAGTTAACATTAAAAATAACCAAGCAATGCAAAGGGAATATCTAAACTTCACAATTGAATACAAAAGAGTAACTATACGAGACCACTTGAGATAATAGTGTTTAGCTCATCTCACTTGGTTAGGGACATTTTTTTTCTGTCACTTCAACTCACCTAAATAACACCTTACCATAAGCTTGTAATCACTCTTGTATCTCCACCACTCGTAGCAATTAATGAAATGAATCAAGAGGACTTTAAAGGCTTATAATGTTGGATGAAAACTATATGGAATGAATTGATTTAAAAGGGAATGGTTTATATGCAAGTAAAAGAATGATGAAAATATTCATAGCACTTAAATATTAGAGTTCAAATGTAAAAGCTTTTGCTAATTTTTTTGCAAACTCAAACAAAATGCCTTCTTGGAATTTTTTTTGACTTTTTTTCTTTCTTTTTTTCCTTTTGTTCTTTTTCTTTCTTTCTTTCCTTTTTTGGCATGGCATTTCAATATACACATTATTCAACTTGATGGCAAAATCACTTTGATTTTAAAAATGCTATGAATACCCATAATATGTGACATACATACAACCTAGATTTGGTTAAAAGGGGTAAGTAAAGGTAGATGTATGAGGGTTTGTGTTTGGGTCAAAAGGGTTTTAAAATGAATGCCTCTTTCATCTTCACACATTAATGCAAATGTAGCTTTAAAAAAGAGTTAAGACAAGAAGTTGAAAATTCAAGCAAGTATGCATACATTAAATGAATAAAATTGTAAGGCTGAAATATCCTTCCAACAAGGCTCTTCTCAAATGATCACTCTAAACATATGCAATTGCATAGAATACTAATCACAATGCATATGCTCGATCAATCTCAATGCTCACTCTACAAATGTAATTAATCAAAGTATTGTAATAGATTATAATTATGCTCAAAACCCAAATGAACTAATAATTTTATAACTTTCTTTTCAAAACAAGGAGCAAAAAAAAATCCAATTATAGGTTAATTTATCTTAAAAAAGTCCTCAATCAATAGCGCCGTTGCTGGGGAGTCATTTTTTCCTCTCTTGGTTTTCTAAGTGTCAATTGGTTATTTTGACCAAGGTTTGTCCTTATAAGCCTCTTAGTTTATTTTTATTTTATTTTATTATTTTTTCTCCAAAGTATTTTGCATAAAAAAATCCTAATTTTCCTTTGTTTTTGCTTACTGGCATACATTGTGCTTTATTATCTGGTTGTTGTGTTTTAATTGTTTTGTGCATGTCCGAAGGTAGAAAAAGAGCATCAAAAGACTCTAAGCTTGATTTAACTCTGAAACAATTTAAGGAACAATAGAAAAAGGTCAAGAAAAGCCCAAAAAGGATATTGGTAAAGCTACTTTAGGACATCACATATCAGTTGAGCCTAGTGCATCCAGTGAACATCAAGACTCCGACATGGCAAATATTAATGAGGACGATGTTGAGAACAACGATCATAAGAGGAGATCAATTAGGGAAATAACTACTTATGGAATTAATCTTGAATATTTTTCCAATGTTGGACCAAATGTGCCTATTGATTTTGAAATTAAAAGTTTATTAATTAACTCATTACCCAAGTTTCATGCTTTATCTGCAGAAGATCCTTACCTAGATCTGAGAGAGCTATTCTTAAATTGCTCAAGCATGAAACCAGTTGAAGCTTCTGTAGAGGATGTTATGTGGAAGGTCTTTCATCATTCATTGGAAGGCAAAGCTAAAGACTGGTATATAAGTTTACTAAGACATGTGGCTAATGTACATGAAAGTTGGGAGAACCTACATAAGGCCTTTTTATAGAAGTACTTTCCTACTTCCTAGACTTTCACCATGAGAAAAGAAATTAATTCAATTCTCCAATAACCATATGATACTTTGTATGAGTACTAGAACCGTTTCTAAGACCTTTTGGCTCGTTGTCAACCTCACCAGATTTCTGATGGGTACTTGGCTCAAACTTTTTATAATGGATTAAAAGAGTCAGATCAAGATAAGATTAATGCAGCTGTCGGTGGTGTTATCATTGATTTCACTACCCAAAAAGCTTGGGATTTGATTAGGAAGATGGCTTTAGCAAAGCAAACCTATTGTGCCCCATGAAGGAATGCTAGGAGAGTTTACAACGTTAACTCTCTTCCTTTACACATCCCTCAGCTTGACACATTTTTTGCCTGAATAGCTTCTTTAGCGACTAAGTTAGATTGGATTACTTCTAAGTCTTCACTTCAAGAAGTAAATATGGTCGGGAAGGAGTTGGCAGCTCCTAGTTGCAAGTTTTGTGGTTCTTTAATGCATGTATCTTGCAAATGCCCATCTAGATATGAGGATGTGAATGCCATGTTTCAAGGCGTTCCCCAACCCCAAATGGGATCCTTATTCAAACACTTACAATGAAGGATGGAGACAAAATCCTAAATTCAGTTGGAGGGACAATGATAATAGAAAGCCAAATAATTTCCAACAAGAGAATTTTGAAGCAGAGCTCCTTCTAGGCAATTTCAAGACTCTTCAAGGATGGTCGTTCCATTTCAAGATAACTCACTCTCCCAACTAAAGAGTGATAAAACTAACCAATTGTTGAAGAGTATGGCTGCTTAACTTACTACTATTGACAATTGGATGAGGGAAGACAAAGCTATAAATGATGGTTAATTTTCAACTATTTCCACAATTCTCAAGACATGCAAAATGATAGCGTAAGTGATAGTACTAAAGTGACTCATTTATGTAAGAAGATAGAGGAGTTCGAATTGAAAAACAATACTGTGCAAGCTCACCTAACTTAACTCTCCAATTCTCTAAGTAATGTGCATGCTAAAACAGGTGGTTCTATTCCTTCCAACACTGTCATGAATCCTAAGCCATTGAATGCAATTGAGTTACGAAGTGGCAAGAAGGTATACTTTCTAGAAGAGGATGATGATAGGGTAGACGAATAAATAGAAGTTGAAAGTCCACCTCTGAGTCCAATGAATCTTGTTCATTCTAAGAGCTTTACAGAGAAAGCTTTCTTTAAGAAGAAGAAGGTCAAAGCAACTGAGCAACCTTAAGTGGAACAACAACCACTTCTAAGAGGGGTTGGCTCTAAAGAGAGAAGCATCTTTGAGGAAGGCGAGACTAGCAAGCAAGGCGCTTTATCCACTGCTAATAGTAATGAGGTAAACAGTTCTCAACTCCCTTTTCCTAAAGCTTATTTTTAGGGTAAGAAAATGTATGAGGAACAAACTAAGAAAGAAATACATGATTTTTTTAGCAAATTACATATCAATTTTCCTTTCTTTTAATTGGTCAAGTTTATGCCTAGCTATTGCAAATTCTTAAAGGAGCTTTGTACTAATAAGAGAAAGTTTAGACCAAATGAGAAAGTACAAGTTAGTTCTCATGTGTCTGCCCTATTCAAGCTGCAACTCCTAATTAAGTACAAGGATCATGGCTCATTTACTATACCTTGTACCATAAGTAGTGTGAATGTGGCTCAAGCCTTATTAGATTTGTTAGTGCAGACTTCATTACCCAAGAGGGGAGGGGTGAATTGGGTGAGTATAAAAATATGATAATTTATAAATTTAAAATAATAATCAAAGATTAAGGAAAATATCACCAATGACACCATGAGATTATACTGGTTCGGTCCAACCACTTGACCTACGTCTAGTCCCCAAAAGTTCTCTGGGTGTTTCATTATAATCCAAGTTTAAGGGTTCTTGACACCTCATTACAATCTTGACTGACAGCTGTAAAGAATTCACACTCCCCCTTACAACTTGCACTCAAATCCCCTTACTTAAGATCCCACAATCTTGAGTCACTTTTCTTAGAATAAACAATATCAGAAAGTACTCTTTTACAGAGCATATATATGCACACTAAAGCGTATATAAAAGGATGCTTCTCAAGGCTTTTGCACAGAAGATGATTCTCTTATGATTGATTGGTGCCTTTGAAGCTTGGATGTTGGTCCTTTATATAGCCAATGGAAATATGACCGTTAGCCTCAGAGTATCTATTTTTGGAAATGTGATTTGCCCGTTGCACCAAATCTAGACCTTGTCTTTTACCGTTGTTAAGAATTTGAGTTTCTTATTTCCTTAATTTTGAATCCTGTAATCTGTGGAAATATTCAAACTCAACATGAAAACAATTGTTAGATCAAATAAACATATATAATCAATTCACAATGGCCAAAAATTCAAAATTTCTGATTTCCAATTTCCAGATGCATAACATTCACCGTTTCTACTCAGGTACACTTTCATTGTACTCGAGTATGATTTGTGAAGGAACTTGCCTTTTACTATGAAGATTACTCGGGTACGTATTCGAGTATGTCTATACTTGGGTACACATATCCTCATACTTGAGTAAAGTTTATCATAAAACTTTTGCAGTATATACCAGTTGTACTCTAGTATGCAGAATGTATACTGGAGTATGTAACATCCCAATTTTTGGGAAAACTCTTTAAGTTATAATAAGATTAAAAATTTTATTATTTTATGTGTATTTTTGGGGTAATTTATGAAGGATAAATTTTTAGGATTTTCTATCCGAAATTTTATCAGTAAGAGCTCAAATTTAGAAAAATTCTAAGAAAAATAGTAAACGATGAAAATAATGATTTAGAAAAAATGGGGAGAACTTTTGGATTATTTAAAGACTGATGACAATCAGATTGAAATTTTTAGAGACAGTCAATATATCGGCTTTACTGAAAATTCATCTGACATGTTACATTTTCTTATGGAATTAAAGTTAACTGAAATGACAATGATGAAGTTAAATATATGGGAATAACATTTGAGACTACAATATATTATTCTCCTTCTTGTACACTTCAAATTGTTGTACATTATTTATTTATTTTTCCCTTTAAATTCCACATTGCAAAAGGCATAATGACAACTACACAATTGATTCATTTCGGTCCAGCAACCCAAAGGTTCATTCCTCAACCTATTTCCCTTCGGCTTCAGAGGCAGAAATCAAAGAGTTGCACAGCGAAGCAAAACTAGAGATCACAGACCAAAATCGTGAGCTTCGATTTCAGAAAAACACGAGTCTGGGATTTGAGAACTCCAGCGAAGCAAAAATCTCCATTCTTCTTTAGTTCTTCAATGAGACAGAGAAGGGAACATAGAGCAATCAATACGGTGGTGAATCGTTGTAGCAACCTGGGATTTCGAGTGAGGTTAGCATATTGATTGCATTTTCAGTTTCAGATTCTTCTTGCTATTGTTTCGGATTCATGGGAATAATGATTTCAGTTTTGGAAATTAGAAAATTGTAGTGGCATGTAGTTCATTCGGAAGATGATGGGTGTTTAATGCTTGGATTTTGTATCTGATTGCTGAAAAATGAATGGGTCTGTGATTACCAAAGTGTATGTTTGGAAATAGGAACCGAGAAATGCCCTGTATCAAACGGAAAGTGTATGTATGAAAGTGAATATATGAATCTGAGTTTCGGTAGTTGTATTACTGGAAAATGTGTGTATGTTTGGATTAAACCGAATGGGTCTGTTATGTTATGAAGGAACCGAATGATTGTCTGTAGAATTGAGAATATGTATTCTGGAAATTTTGGGAATATATACATGCATGTGCCAAGTTCTGTTTTTACAGATGAAAATGCTCAAATGGGTTTAGTAGAACCTAATGTGATGACCAAAATGCATTCTAGAATGAAGTATGTACACGTATGCTTTGATGATGAATTCTGGAATTTATGTTTGGAACAGAAAAGCTGTCTGTTTTGTGTAGAGTTTTGGCATAGCAAATGATTTCCATTTCCCTTGAGATTTGGCAGTGAGTTAGAGAACTTAACAAGCTTTCAAATGAGTCCTATTTTGTATAAATTTGCTTTGTCAATAGGAAGATATGATTTTTGAAAGTTGAAGTTGAATTCTGGAATAAAAATCCTGATGGCAGAAAGTAATCTGTTCGAAAATGTA
>JBAGKO010217514.1:0-12755 GCA_037177275.1 Acacia concinna
TGAGGACTAAATATAGAATCAATTCCTTAAGAATGATTGTGGGAACAAATACTATACACATTATCAGTGTATATGCACCTTAGGTAGGGGTGGAAGCACATCTTAAGGAAAAGTTCTAGGAAGTTTTGGAGGGGCTAATTCAGAGCATCCCACAAACATGTTAGAAGGGAAGTAGGACCTAATGCAAAAGTTCATGGTGGTTTTGAATTTGGGAAGCTTAATAATAAAAGCCAATTTATTATTGATTTCTCTATAACATATAACCTCAAGCTTGTCAACATCTGCTTTAAGAAGAGAGATGAGCATTTAATCACATACAAGAATGGAGCTTGCAGGACCCAAATTGACTTCTTTTTTATAAGAAATCCTAATAGGAAACTTTGTACTAACTGCAAAGTGATCCCCGAATATGGTGTGACAGCACAACATAAGGTTTTGGTCCTTGATGTGCATATTAAGTATATTAAACAAAAGCGCCGGCAAACTTTAAACCCAAAACAAGTTATGGCAATTAAAAAGGGAGAAGCAGGGGATTTTTAAGAGAACTGTTTTGGACGAAGGGAGTGGGAGATACAAGGAAATGCTAATAGGATGTGAAAGAATATGTCTAAAAAGATCTAGAAGGTTGATAAATCAATTTTGGGAGTATCAAAAGGTTGTGGTCAACAAGATAGGGAGACTTGGTGGTGGAATGAGAATGTTTAAGAAAAAGTTAAAAAAAAGAAGGATTGTTTTAAAGCCATTCATTTGTGTAATAATGCTTAAAGTTAGGAAAGATATCGGGTGGCTAAAAATGAGACTAAGATGGCACTGAATGAAGCTCGTAATAAAGCGTATGAGGAGTTTAGGACAAAGGCTGAAAAGCGTAAGATCTACAAAATTACAAAGAATAAAGAGAGAAACTCGAGAGACTTAGACCAAGTGAGGTGTATAAAGAATGAAGGTAGAGTTTTGGTCACTGATAGAAATATTAAGAATAGGTAGAAAACTTATTTCTATAAATTATTCAATGAACAAGGGGCTGAAGCGATTTGTGAGCTAGAAGAGTTGACAACTCAAGAACAGGATCTCAATTTGTCATTTTATAGAAGGATCCGAGTTGCTAAGGTTAAAGAAGCTCTTAAAAAAATAGACAATGGTAAAGCGGTAAAACTGGATGGTATTCCTATTGAAGCTTAGAAATGTTTAGGGAAAGATGGAGTGTTATGGCTAACCAAGTTATGCAATTGAGATTTTGCGATCCAAGATGCCTGATGAGTAGAGGAAAAGTACTTTGATCCCTATTTATAAAAGCAGAGGAGAGATTCAAAATTGTGCAAACTACAGGGAAATAAAGCTTATGAGTCATACGATAAAATTGTGGGAAAAAGTGATCGAGCACAGGTTGAGGATGGAGAATAGTATTTATGAAAACCAATTTAGATTCAATGCCTAGTAGGTCCACAATATAAACAATTTACTTATTAAGGGGGCTAATGGAAAAGTATCGAGGTAAAAGAAAAGATTTGCATATATAAAAAAACATATGATCGAGTGCCAAGAGATCTACTTTGAAGAGCCTTGAAAAAGAAGGGGATAGGGGTCGCATATATCAAAGCCATTCAAGACATGTATGAGGGGGTAACAACTAGTGTTAGAACACTTAGAGAGAAGACAAAGGACTTTCCTATAAAAATTGGCTTACACCAAGGATTAGCTTTGAACCCTTATTTATTTAACTCTGTGATAGATGTTCTAACTAAACCTATAAAAGAGGAGGTCCCTAAATGCATGCTTTTTGTTGATGATATTGTTTTGTTGGCTGATTCTATGAGGAAATTAATTCTTTGCTTGAAATGTGGAAATATACTTTGGAGAAGAAAGGTTTTCGTTTGAGTAGAAACAAAACAGAATATATGCATTGCAGTTTTGACAAGCGACACTAGAAGTGAAGTGGAAGTTAAATTGGGGGCCATGTTCAAGTGACAAAATTTAGATATTTGGGATCAATTATTCAAAAAGATGGTGAAATTGATAGAGATGTTAATCAAAGAATTTAAGTGGGATGGTGTAAATGGAAAAAATCTATTAGAGTTATTGGTGATAAGAAGGTATCTGATAGAGTAAAAAGGAAGTTCTATCACACAGTTATAAGACCAGCAATGCTATATGGTAATAAGTGTTGGGTATTAAAGGGACAACATGAGCATAAAACGGGAGTTGCAAATATAAGAATGTTGAGATAGATGTATGGTCATACAAAACTAGATAAGATTTGTAATGATCACATACACAAACGAGTTGGAGTGGCTCCTATTGCAGAGAAAATGGTAGAAAATCGTTTGAGATGGTTTAGGCATGTGCAAAGGAGGTTGTTGGATGCACCGGTAAGGAGGTTGATCAAATAGTATGGAGCCCCATAAAAAGAAGTCGGAGGAGGCCGAAACAAACACTTAACAAGGTTATAGAGAGGGACCTTCTGATTAACAACCTATCTAAAAATATGGTTTACGACAGAGCACAATGGCGTCGTATGATCCATTTAGCCAACCACATCTAGTAGGATTAAGGCTTTGTTGTTGTTATTGTTGTTGTTGTTCTTGCTATTGCCGCTTTAAAGGAGATTTTCTGACAAAATACCTACATAAACTATTTTTTCACCAAACTTAAATAAACTACAAAACTAACATGAAGAATTCTCCAAAATGTAACCCAAACTGACAGTTCAGATGCACCAAGAAGCCATTACCTTTTCGGTCAAAATTTCAAATTCAAGTAATTCATCCACAATTTTTTCAAGAGCTGGACGATTTTTCTGCAGTATTTCTTTCGCCTTTTGATATGCCAAGTCAAACATCTAAGGAAGATGACAACACGATGTTAGATAACCTTTTAGACAATCACTTGACCTTGTACTACCGTGCAGGTACCTTATTGACTTTGTTCGCCATCACATACTCATAGTCATCCCCCATGCTCAATGATGTAACCTATGCACAGTTTGAAAAAGATTAATCTACTCACACTAATGTACACGAATGGTTCATTGGATTTTAAAATGGGTAGCCATATAAGTTTGAGTGACAAAAAAGATGGAGCTATACAAAGTTTTCTGGGGAAAATGAGCAATCCACAATTATAAGTGTGTTTTTTGCATTAGTAATTTGAGAGTTACGGATTTATAATGATGATTACGATAATTTAGAATTCAGTGAAGAATGATTAGCAAAGGGGTTAGAGGCTAAGGAAATTCCGTCCCCTCCTGCTCTTAATATTTGAGGATGGTTAACAGATTGGGTAATCATACGAGTGCCATAATGGTTTCTTATTTAAGTTGCCCAAAAATAGGTCTTGATTTGAATAAACCACTACCCCTTGATTATGAAAACATATAAATTGACATTGATTTTTAGAAGGAAAAAAATCTTTATTTCCCTTCATGTCCTACATCATACGGTAATTTTTTAAATCTCAACCACTACACGTAAAAAAGTTGTTCAGCCATTGTATCTAATTTCTCTATGAATAGTTGACCAGTTGCCCACGGGGCAAGTGTTTTATCAACAGTCTGGCAGATGTTCGGATCTAATAATTAAATGTCACACCACGTAGATTAAAAAAGGAAAAAAAAAAACATTTCTTTGGCAAGGACATCTCCATTGGATGTAGGAAGGTGCATACCGCATTAGAATGGTAATAAATTGCAGGACTATCATCTGGTCCCCATCCATACTGAATGACCATTCGTGTAGCTATCTGCTAAGAGAAAGAAAGGGGTCAGATGTTTTATGCTCATAACAAAATCCTTGATAAAAGCAATTGTATTACCCAAAGAACAAAAAATTTCAAAACCAACGAAAATCACATTTTTGTCAAGTAAAATAGGACTCCTACTCCTACCTCTTGTGCCTGCTGTATCTCAGAAGAAGACAGGAAGTTTTCTTCCCCAAAAGGAAGAAGCATTTGTGAAGCAACATATGATCCAAAACAAAACACAAGTTTCTTTTCAAGATATGATCTTGATTCAGAATTCCCATGAACTGAACCTTCATTTCTTGCTTTTGTGATTTTTGTACATCCAATTCCCTGTATAAAGAAAAGGCAAGAACACGTCATTATTCATCAGGAGTTAAATCTGTATAGCCTTCAATCAATTACCACTCGATCTGCCTCCCAAATCACAGAAATCGTGACATGCAATCATTGCTAAATTCACAATTCACACAGCCACTCAAGATTGAACATAGATATATAATGTGCCCATCTTGCAAACAATTAAAGGGGGAAATAACATGGAAAATAGGAAACTCAACAATAAACTGATGGGAACTAGAACCAATGGCACGCTAAGAGGCTTCTCTGAAATGGAATCAACAAAATAAAGGAAAAGATCTGATAGAAGCCCAACGTTAACTTTAACTCAAGAGCACGTAAGCGTGCCAGAAGGGAACACGATCGCTGCTGAATTGTATTTGACTTAGTCTATTATTAGTCTATTTTCTTATAATAATTATTTATATTTGTTATGATTCTGTTAGTGGCTAAATTAGTGGGGATGCCCACCATCGCCACGTCTTAGGGAGTGTAGTCGTGTCATTTAGGAAGTACAGTCGTGTCATTTTATTTCTGTATTTTTATTAGACAAAAAACCAAAAAAAGAAGCTCTGTAATTTTCTTATATATAGGCCTATGGCCCATGGAATAAAGCAGGATTTTACAGAGTGAAATTGATATTGGGAGATACTCCAGGCTATTGGCAAAAACTGAAGCGAGATACTTGCTGAGGTTTTTCCTAATAGATTTCTTTCTTTCTTCTAAATTCATTTTCTTGTCATACTGAGATTTGGGTGCTAACATTATTGGCATCAAAGACACGTTGGTTCATAATGGTCACAAGTTGATCATCCCACAATATTCAAGAACCTGAGGACAATCCCTTACGGAATGACCCGTTGGCTGCCATTCCTTCCAAACTTGAAACTCTGGACTTACTTAGCAAGAAGATAGCAGTGCTAGAAGCACGATCTAAGTGAAGGGATCATGCCAAAGGACACTATCGGGAACGAGATAGCGATGAGGATTCAGAAATTCATACCAGACATTCGAGACTTCCATACTCAAAGATTGAATTTCCAAAATTTAGCGGAGGTCACCCCAGAGGATGGATTCTTAAGTCTGAGAAGTACTTTCACTATTACGAAACACCTAAAGATGATAAAGTGGAGATAGCATCTATGTACCTGGAAGGCGATGCACTGGACCTATTTTCATGGATTATGGGTCAGCGAACGGTGGTATATTGGGATGAATTAGTTAAGGCTCTTCAGGAACAGTATGGACCTCCTGAATACCAGAACCCAGATGAGTATTTATGTAGTATTAAACAATCAGGAACGGTTCAGGAATATAGATCTGAGTTTGCTAAAAGACAAGCACACGTACGGGATTGGCCTGATCACTGTTTATTGGGCGTATTTATCAATGGACTCAAGGAAGAGCTTAAAGCTGATGTGCGACTTCTTAAACCCAAAACTGTGTATAGGGCCACTAGCATTGCACTGGAGCATGAGGCCAAATTAACTACAGCAATGAGGCCCAAAACCAGCACAGCCATTGTAACTCAACAATGTTCCAATTATGCAGCAAGAGATGCAAAGGGAAATTCATACACAATGACCAACTCGATAGCTTCAACCTCCGATACCAAAGCTTTACCTGCGTCTTCTCAGTCCGAGTTCCAACGTCATCGCGAGAAAGGGCTATGCTTCAGGTGTGGAGAAAATTTCAGGCCGGGTCACAGATGTGCAAGCTCGTTGTCTTTAATGGAAATCACCGAAGAAGGAGAAGTAGTTCCTCCCCTTACGGAGGATGCGATGGAGGAAGATGGAGGAATCGCAGCGGAAATATTCTCCAATGCCATATTAGGAAGGACGTCGGCATCTACTATGAGGCTCGAAGGGAAATCAGTAGGCGATCTGTTTTCATCCTAGTGGATAGTGGGTCTACCCACAATTTTATCTTAGAGGACTTGGTAACCAAGCTCTCACTTCCTGTAGAACAAACCACCCCTTTTGGAGTGCAAATAGGAGATGGCAGGTTAGTGCGATGTAATAAAGTTTGTTCTTCCATCGAAGCACAGGTTTCTGATCTTACCATTAAGCAAGAATTCTTCCCGTTCTCGCTTATTGGGACTGATTTAGTTTTGGGAATCAAATGGCTGGCATCATTGAACACAATCCAAGCTAATTGGAATGACATGTTCATCATTTTCTGGCTTGAGGGCAGAAAGTATAAGTTATAAGGGGTTAAGGCACACTCAAAAGTGCCGATACAACTGCATAGTATGGCTTGGAACCAAAAGTATGAAAAAACATCAACCCCAGAGCTGAACATGGACGAACTATGTCGAGAATTCTCAGTAGTGTTTGCTGAACCAGATCACTTACCTCCACATCGTGGCCATTTCCAAGCTATACCCCTGCTTCCCCACTATTCGCCTCCAAACTTGAGACCATACCGCTACCCCCACTACCAAAAAGATGAAATAGAATGTCAAATTAGAGACCTGCTTAAAAAGGGCTTCATCAGGCCGAGCTCCAGCCCTTTTGCTAGTCCTGTATTGCTGATTAACAAGAAGGATGGGTCTTGGAGATTATGTGTGGACTACTGGAGGCTCAATAGAATTACTACTCGAGATAAGTTCTCTATTCCAAATATAGATGAATTACTGGATGAGCTCCATGGAGCAGTTTATTTTTCAAAAATTGATCTCAAGTCAGGGTATCATCAAATACTTGTACTCCCTTTTGATGTGCATAAAACTGCATTCCAGACTCATTCAGGTCATTATGAATTTGTAGTAATGCCTTTCGGTCTCACTAATGCCCTAGCTACTATCCAATCAATTATGAATGAATTATTTCATCTGTACTTGGGGAGATTTGTACTTATCTTTTTCGATGATATACTTGTCTATAGTGTTGACGCTCAACAATACTTCAAGCATTTGAGAGTTGTTTTTCAGATATTATAGCAAAACTATTTTTATGCCAATGAGAAGAAATGCTTCTTGGGATAGACTCGGGTCGATTACTTAGGGCATAGTGTATTTGGCTCCGGACTAGAAGTGGTACCCGAGAAGATTGGTGGTAATGAGTTGGCCTGTACCTAACAAAGTAAAAGAATTAAGAGGATTCTTGGGGCTTATGGGATATTATCAGCACTTTGTGAAAAATTATGGCAGTATAGCGTGCCCTCTCACAGATTTAACCAAGAAAAATGCTTTCAGGTGGTCTTCCTAACCACAAGGGGCCTTTAAAGAACTGAAACGGGCACTTACCTCTACTCCTATTCTACAGCTGTTAGACTTCCAAGCTCCTTTTGTGGTAGAATGTGATGCCTCAATGAATGGGGTGGGAGCAGTTCTTATGCAAAATGGCCACCCTATTGCCCTTTTCAGCAAAGGATTTTCAACTACTAACCACTTTAAATCAGCATACGATAAGGAGCTCTTGGCTTTGGTGTTATCTCTCCAAAAATGGCGCCATTACTTGCTGGGACGCCATTTCTTTGTGCAGACAGATCATTTCAGCTTAAGGTACCTTCTGGATCAGTGATTAGTTACTAATTCACAGCAACGCCTCATGGTGAAACTTTTACCTTTTGACTTTACCATCAACTACAAAACTGGTAAAGAAAACACAGCTGCTGATTCTCTCTCTAGGAAGCCACAATTCACAGAATTCTTCCAACTCATAATGCCTTTAGCTTTGGACGTGCAGAACTTACCACAATTGTTACTGGAAGATGCAGATACGAAGAAAAAGATTAATAGTTTGCTGCAAAACCCAGAGTCACTACCCAATTATAGCATGATCAATGGCAGACTCTACTATAAAGGCAAGTTGGTTATTCCTAATGACCCGTCTCTTAGATCTAACCTCTTGGAAGAAGCACATTCCACATCTATTGGAGGGCATGGTGGTTTCCTCAAGACTCTACAGAGAATGTCATCTCATTTGTATTGGCAGGGACTGAAAAAGGATGTCAAAAACTTCATTCAACAATGTGCAACTTGTCAGCAACATAAATACCAGACACTTGCTCCAGCTGGTTTGCTCCAAACCCTACCAATTCTGATACGTATTTGGGAGGACATTTCTCTTGATTTCATTACAGGCCTTCCAAAATCTAAAGGTCATGATGTCATTTTGGTGGTGGTAGAAAGATTTAGCAAGTGCAGCCATTTTATCACCCTATCACATCCTTACACAGCCAAGTCCGTAGCCCAAATATTTTGTAAAGAGGTGGTGAAATTACATGGTCTACCACGTTCTATAATTTCTGACCATGACCATGTGTTCCTTAGTGCTTTCTGGCAAGAACTATTTAGGTTAAGTCAAACCAAGTTGAACATGAGCACCGCCTATCACCCCCAAACGGATGGACAAACGGAGGTGGTAAATCGTTGTTTAGAAACCTATCTTAGGTGCTTGGCTCACAATCAACCCCATTCATGGAGCAAGTTTCTTTGCTGGGCTGAATTCTCTTTCAACACCAGTTATCATGTAGCAGCACAGAGCACCCCTTTTAAGTTGGCGTATGGGAGAGAGCCCCCACTTCTTTTTCCTTATGTTAAGGGAGAAACCGCTTGTGGCCAAACTTGAGGAGCAGCTTGAAGAGTGTGATGACATGCTATGTATCCTAAGAGATAATTTGTTGAAGGCTCAGGACAGAATGAAAGCACAGGCCAATCATCATAGAAGGAATGTCAAGTTCACCCCCAGTGATTCTGTTTGGTTACGCGTCCAGCCATATAAACAAAGGTCCTTAGCTAAAAAGAGGTATGAGAAACTTTCACCAAGGTTTTTTGGCCCTTACTATGTACGTAGAAGAATTGGACAAGTTGCTTATGAATTAGACCTACCCCCAGATTCCAAAATCCACCCAGTTTTCCATGTTTCCCTTCTACGCCCAGCTTATGGACAGTCACTACTGTCGCCTCCAGCACCCCTTCCCCTTTCAGCTGGCGTTGAACTACTGCTGACTCCTCTTAAAGTGCTGAATCATCATTGGATGACTAACAACATATTGGAAATCTTAGTCCAATAGGGTACTCGCTCTTTGGAAGATGCTACTTGGGAGGATTATGATTTATTTGCTGCACAATTTCCTCAGTTTCGGCTTGAGGACAAGGGGAGTTTTTAGGGGAGGAATAATGATAGAAGCCCAATGTTGACTTATTCAAGAGCACTTAAGCGTGCCAGAGGGGAACACGATCGCTGCTGAATTGCATTTGACATAGTCTATTATTAGTCTATTTTCGTTTAGTGATTATTTTATTTATATTTGTTATGATTTTGTTAGTGGCTAAATAAGTGGGGTTGCCCACCATCGCCACGTCTTAGGAAGTGCAGTCGTGTCATTTTATTTCTCTAAGTTTTATTAGACAAAAAAAACCAAAAAAAAAAAGAAGCTCTGTAATTTTCTTATATATTGGCCTATGGCCCCATGGAATAAAGTAGGAATTTTACAGAGTGAAATTGATATTAGGAGATTCTCTAGGCTATTGGCAAAAACTGAAGCAAGATACTTGCTGAGGTTTTTCCTGATAGATTTCTTTCTTTCTTCTAATTCTTTTTCTTGTCACACTGAGATTTGGGTGCTATCACAAATACTATTCAGAGAAAGATGTTTCGGACTACAGATTATCTAACTCTGACGAATCGAGAGCTGTTTGATGGATATACTAACATCAAATACTTGATGAATTGCTCAAACTAAAAGGTTTTGATATGCATGATATGTGAATCTTAGTCTTTCAAAATATCGGGGGGAAACCAGCCTCTCATGACTGCTTATCCATTAGGATTGTCTCTGATGAGAGAGATTAGAAAATATATTGGCGACTATTATCTCAAGAATGTCCTTCTCTAATAATTGTTTAAAATTATGTTAAATCTATCTATTTAGTTGTTAATAGTCTTGTAACTTAGTCGTATGAAAATTTTCATATAAATGGGAGGTCGCGCATTCGATGTGCTTTTAACTAATTCATGCAGTTAGTGTGCGTGTGTGGGGGTCGAGGGACGTGCATGTATGCATGGAATTTAATATGAATTAATAGTATTTACGAGAATAGAAACATATTAAATTAATATTATTTGTGAGAATGGAAACACGTGTATGGGGGCCGAGGGACGTGCATGCATGAAATTTAAGATGAATTAGTATTATTTGAGAGAATGGAAACATGTTAAATTAATATTATTTGTGACAATGGAAACAAATGAGCCCCAGGTAATAAGAGTGGGGGGAATGGACGAATGAAGCAGTGGCAAGAATTATTCACCCAAATGAGAGGACCAGCAAAGAATAATATTGATGTGTGCTTGGCTATATACATTACTGTTTTTATATATGGATTGTGATATATATATATATAAAGTTACCCCTTAATTTACCCTCTTATCGTTTTGCATGCATTGTGATTCACTCCAATTGGTGGGCCCCTCCCGCAGTGTTGATATGAGTGGCAAAATTAGTCCCACAACGGGGACATCTTAGATAGAGAGGGGACTTATGTAGTATAAATAGGTGGCTCCCCAAACTTTGCTAATCATCCCAAAATTGCCCTTTTTTATTATAAGGCAATTGATCTTCTTCTTCTCTGATAAAGACTTTTTGTGCGTTAGCTTTGAGGTCCACAACAAAAAATTAGCCAATGATTGCGCATAGGCAAACTAAGGATCGTTCTCTCTTCTCGATGAGTCATTTATTGGTTCCTAAGTAATCTAAATGACATACAAATGCAATAAAAACAAGATAAAATTGATTTGGGGTTTTATAAAATAATAATTAAAAGAAGAATGTAATTTAATTAAAATCTTAAACTATTGTTTTTGGTATTTTTCAAATAAAATGGAATGGGATATGAATGAATTAAATATCTTGAGAAATTGGTTCAATGGCTATCCTAGTTCACTAATAATATGGGAGTCAAAATCCATCAAGTCTTAATTAAAAATCTCAAGTAATCACATTGGGTCTAACACTTCTAATTAATAGCTACTCCTACGATCACATTCATAACTATTGCTTAGGAATATTATTAAATAACCACTTGATGTGTGAAATGGATCAAATTAATGCAATTGTTTCCTCTAATATGAATGCACAATCGCGACACTCAAATTAATCCAAATCAACTATACAAACTAGTAATCACATAGCAAGCATAGTCTCAATGAATTAATAGGAGATACACAACTAAAAACATCCAATTACAACAATCCAAATCCAATCACAAAATAAACAGTCCTAGTTCAACATTATGGAGTCCAAATAACTCACAATAAAATCTTACTAAAACTACATTTAGTCTAATTTAGGAATTACAAAAATAATAGGAAATTCATAAAGGAATTAGGATCAAGAAAAACTCCCCAATAAGCTCAAGAACTCAAGCTAAATTCCAATCCTCAAGAGTTGAAAATCAGCCACTCATTTAAGCCATCTCTGTCACAAACAACTTCAAATTGGCAGTACCCATAGAGATTAATGAAAGGAATGGGAAATTAAATAAGAAAGGAGTGCAAGCTGGTTCAGTAAAGACCGAAGGAATAGGGAATGATATGGCTGACGGTGGATGGTGGTTCACTGACGATGGTGGGTTGAAGTCCAGAAGCATGATGGTGATCAATGGAAGAGATAATGGTGGTGATGGAATGGATATGACAGTGGAAGGTTACGGTGGTTCACGGTGGAGTGAGTGACGGTGGAATTAGAGAGAGAGAGGGAGAATCAGAGGGAAGCCGACGGTGAAGGGTCTGTGGTTCTCAGATTTTGGCCTCTCTTTTGGCACCAAAAGAAAACCCAGAGCTCCTCTCTCTTTTTCGCTCACGGTACTGCTCGCAGCTTCCACTGTAGCTGCGGCAATCCTCCTCCAAACCCGTAGTTGCTGATCTATTTTTGGTGATTCCCCCTCTTCCAAACCTAATTCCTTTTTTTGTTTTAATCTCCAAACCTGCAGTTCGTGATTTGCGGCCTGCTTTCCTCCCTGATTCTCCTTTCTCACACCCTGTAATATCGCCAAAACTGTAGTTGCAACTCTCGGTGGCTATTTTGCAATTTTTAGAACTTCTGGGGCTATATTCGTAATTTTCCATGAGCATTTTCTTCACTGAATTTCAGTTTTCCAAAATTTTGGGTGCTTTTATGTAATTTTCCCAAAACTATCTGAAAAGGCAAATCATCATAATTTAATCCTTTTTATCCCAAAGATTGATCATATGAAATCAATAAAAATAGACCATTATGCCCCCTATTTTAACTCTTTTCATATAATCCTTATTAATCCAAAATTATCACAAATAATGCATTTTGTCTCAATTAGCATGATAAAATCCCCAAATTCATCACAAAATAACATATAAAACTATGGTGCAATCAAAAAGCAAAAGGGCAAAAGAAGGATTAAAGCACAAAATTGGAAAGTTAAATGCTGAAGGTACTAAATTGCAAAGAGTGAAAAGATGAAGTCCTAGATCCCTGGAGCCCCAAATCGGACCCATTTAGATAGTCCTCGACCCGATTTGGGCCAACAAAAGTAGAGATGCGGCATCACACCATGGAGAATTCATCATATCACCATCGCACATTGAGGATCGCTCCGATTCTTCATTACCTTTATTCTCCAACCTTACTAGCAACCTTCCATCCACCTTCACTATTCCTCTTGTCGCCGGTGAGCAGTCTTTTCCAAAGGCTGAACCAAT
>JBAGKO010217525.1:0-12753 GCA_037177275.1 Acacia concinna
AAGCTGGCAAAACATGCTTATCAAGTTGTCAAAATGGCCTACGAAGTTTTTAAAATTCCTATGGCGTGTGAATAGTACCCCCGCTGACGAAGTTGTCAAAACGGCCTATGAAGTTGTTAAAATGCCCATACGTTGTGAACAGTACCCGCGCATTTTTAATATTTTTCTTTCTCTCTCCACCACACAAAAGGACAAAGGAGACTGCAGAAAGTGACAAGGGTAGCAGGGTAATTTTGCATATGAACATAATTATAAAAAAGTCCTTAGGGACCTCATGGTAAGAAAAAAGTTGGGGAGACTTTTTTATAATGATGTTTGGTCCTTGGGACCTAGATGCCATTTTTCCTAAAAAATTGCAGGTAGTTGGTGCCAAATAATAACTCTCTAGTCCTATATATAAGGCATTTTCAACATTTTTCACACAAACCAAGAAAAACTTTAAACCTTATATAAGTTGGTACCATAAAATTTAACAAATTTTCAATTCTAATCCAATTTAATATATATATATATATATTAACAAATAGAAATAAAGTCAAAACACTAATAAATGGAGAGTAAAATTGCATATTCACATCAAAATTTTAATTATGTGCCTTATAAGTAGGATAATAAAACTCTTCTCTCTCTACTTATATATAATCTAGAGGAATAAAGAACACAGGGAGTATTATTATGTATATTAAATAGAGGTTGTTGAATTTTATGATAAAATTAATAAAGTTTAAAGTTTTCATTAGTGATCTTATAAAAAATGTTGGGAGTACGTGATCCTATAAATAAAACTAAATGAGTACCTTATTAATGGTTAATGTAGGTTAAAATTTTGGGCCGTATTGTTCCATTACGTTCTTTAAGATGCCACTTTCTTTTAGGGAGATATTTTGTGGATAAAAATACCCTTTAACCTAATTATTATTTTTAGTAAAAATATCATTAAAATATTTTATTGGGTATACAATGATCAGGCAAAACGGGCTATATAAGAGACAATCTGGAATTCCACATGTATGCCCCCTTTGATTTAAGGATGACCGCTGCAAAAAGAGGCTTTGATAGCACATATATGGTATAACTAACTTTGGTTCCACGGTTCCACGGTTCCACCTTTTTTTAATGGAAAGGGGCCTTTTTTAAACTCGAATTAAGTTAATAAAAGTTAATTCAATTGGTAAAAAGTTAGTTCATAACTCACAAAATTGTTTGTTCAAATCCTACTCAAAATGTAAAAACTTTATTAGTGGATGATCAATAAGAACTTTTAATTTGTAAGTATTCTTTTAAATTTGAGGCAGGTCTGACCTTAAGAAGTTCTCAAAATACAACTCCCTACTTTCCAATGCATTGATGAAACCAATAAAAAAAAAAGTTTTTTCTCATACCAAACAGACCCGGTCTTTTATTTGAGAATGTGAGGAAGATATGATCAATGCTTTAAACCTTGCTAATTAAGAACTGTTATGTAAATTGTCTGACCTTTCTTTGTTTAAGGTCCGCTTTCTTTTTTTCTTTCTTTTAAATATTTTTAGTATTGTTAGAGCTTAGTGTGAACGTGAATCATGCTATATAGTTTATTAATCCGCCCACTATGTTTGCGAATAATAATATTCTGAAATACAGTATTGCAATATAATAATGTAATAAAATATTGTATTGACAGTGCGACTTTTGTTTCTTTCAAGTTTGATGACTAAACGGCTTGCTCATCAATCTTTATTTGCTAATTAATCTTATAATTAAAAACGGAGCCTTGTGAGTTTGACTTATTGATGAGTAGTGTGTGTGTGTGTGTGTGTGATAGAAGAAAGAGATGATGTGAATCTATAAAACGACCTAGTATATATAAGACAATATGATGATAGGCATTGTTATTTTTTGGCAAAAGAAAAAACGACAGGCATTGTTATTTAATTTATGTAAGTTTTATGTTTAATTGTTTAAAAAATTACTGATTTTAATAATTCTTCGTTTTTAATAAATTTATTATTGGACTTTAAATTTAATTAAGGCAGTGTGTAACTAATATTGAAGTCTTTAATTCAAATATAAGAGTTCACGAAACTATTAATCATGTTAAAATTGATTTGATTGTGCGTCTGTGTGAGAGATCTTTTTAATTACAATTTCTCTATATTCAATTCCTTACATGCAAATGTACACTCATAATCATTTGTCTATACAGACGTTTATTAATTAATAACATACTTGAAAGTTTGAAAATTTAAATTTACGAAGAAATTAGATTATTCAAAGACCAGTAATAGTATTCCATTAAATAGGAAGGAATATCCTTATTTTTTTGGGAAAAAGATAAATAAATATCCTTTAAATATAAAAAATCTTAAAAGATAACTCATATTTAGTAAATGACAAATGAGGGACTTTAATCAAAACTCAATAAAGAATGACTAAAATAGAGTAAATAATGGCTAAAACAAAATGATTAAAATTCAATAAAAAATGGTGAAAATAGACAAATAAAGATTAAAACTGATAAATTTTCTGTCCCTCATTTATCATTTACAAAATTTGAATAATCTTTTAAAATTTTTAATATTTATTTATCTTTTTCCCTATTTTCTTTCCATGCTTCTTATGAAAAAAAAGTGGATTGCCGAAGGGATTTTATGGGGATCTCGATAAAGTGATTTCTTTTTCCCCTTTTGCTAAGTAATCAAGTGAGGTTTTAAATGCTTTGTATCCTTCATTTTTCTGAGGCCATTGAATTTAGTCATTAGTACTGTAATAACTAATAAGGGCTTTCAATAATCGAGATTCGAGAAGATTTCTTTTTTATTTTTTGGAGTGAATGAGAGAATCTCTGATTATAAGAGGATACGATTGTCAGTAGAGAACTAGAGATTATCACCAGATGATAAGGCTTATTTTATGTAACACATTATTTAATAATGATTATGATGTATTTAATTTAAGTTTCAAGATCTAGGGAAGGCGTGTACAGACAGACATACAGACACATATACAATATTTTACAACATTAAATATTAATGATTAATTATTATTGAACATTTTTATCTTTATGTGACTAATGAATATGATTATAGCAAATAATTCTATTAAATGTTACAAATTAAAAATGTGACAAATCTATAAAAATAAAGACACAAATATTATGTCATATATTAATTAACTACTGATATCATTATTGAATGGCTTAGTTAAATAATAATGTGACATTTTGACGATTTTGTTTAATATATATATATGTGTGTGTGTGTGTTACAATTACTCCCTTCTCTTTTATTTTTCATAGTCAACTCAGGTTAATAAAATCATAATTGCATGTCACTCCTATAAAATCATAATGTCATGTCACTCCTATATATAAGTATATAGAAAATATCATTTAAAAATGAATCTAGATAAGATGTTATCAAACATACATATCAAAAGTATGAAATTAATTATTTAGATGTCACTAATTGTCCATGCGTCGGTCATGAAAACTGATGTCTTGCTTTGAGTTGCCAGTTAATTAATCTGAACTAGAGCATCAAGAACTGTAAAAAAATGTAGAACATCAATATTGTTCCACATCATTCATTTTTGTACTTATCAAAGAAACTGCCGAGTGTAGGATAAAGTCCACCTAACCCACACACATGTAGAAAATCTTAGAATATTATAATAGCAGCAAAAGACTTAAATCAAACTAATAACTAGTCGCCTCAGGCCGAATTCTCAAGAGCGCTTCTGATATGTAGATTTAGCTTAGTCTTCCATCAAACTAATAACCTGCGATTAAAGTTAATGACTAATTGGCCGAATAAAATTCTAAACCTGAACCCAATCCAATTAACCAATGGGCCACACTAAAGAGTTATTCTATTTCATTCAGGATGTTGTAATATCTAGAAATTCAAAATATAATCTCAATGATAAGGTTGTTGCCATGTGGTTGGGAGGAAACAGCTTCTCTGACCCTAGGCTAATACCCGGTGGAGCCTTGTACATCGGGATCCAATTTACAATAACACCAAGTGCATATTTTTTATAAATTTCTTAGCAATAATTTCAGAGACTTCATGAAAGTCCACTTGCTATCCGATTGATTGATCCAAGAATATTTATAATGATAGCTTCCATGTATACTATCATCGCCAAACTTCCAGTTCATCAATCTAGCTAAGCTTATTCTCCCAGCAAAATCCAGAGAGCTGAGTCATGGAATCCCAAAACGACGAGCATCATTCAGCATCAAGACTTCTTCATGCTCAAACCCATATATGGAACCACATCTTCAGCTTCATCAACTCAATGTCTCTCAAATCTGCAATTGATTTGAACATTCCAGACATCATTCACAAGCATGGCAAACCCATGCCTCTTTCACTACTTATCTCTTCCCTTCAAATCCATCCTTCTAAAACTCGCAATATCTATCGCTTGATGAGAATCCTCACTCATTCTGGCTTCTTCTCTCTCCAGAAACTTCCTGATGAAACCGAAGAAGCATATGTCCTTACCGATGCATCGACCCTTCTTTTGAAGGACAATCCCTTAAGTGTCACCCCTTTCTTGCTTGCCATGCTGGATCCCATCCTAACCAAGCCTTGGTATGAAGTGGCTAACTGGTTCCAAAATGACGATCCAACGCCGTTTGACACGGCACATGGAAAGACGTTTTGGGAGTATGCTGGTGTTGAGCCTAAGCTTAACCATTTTTTCAATGATGCGATGGCTAGTGATGCGAGGTTGGTGACCAGTGTGGTGATTGACAAGTGTAGGGGCGTGTTCAAGGGATTAGAATCATTAGTGGATGTTGGGGGAGGTACTGGGACAGTGGCTAAGGCTATTGCTAAAGCATTTCCAGAAATACAATGTACTGTGTTCGATCTCCCACATGTTGTTGGTGGCCTTCAAGACAGTGAAAATCTCAAGTTTGTGGGAGGAGACATGTTCGAGGCCATTCCTCCTTCTGATGGCATTCTGCTGAAGGTGACTGTGATCTATTTACATGCATTAAATTTACAACGTGTTTTGCTTTCTAAGAATAAACTATACTTGGTAGTTATTGTTTGAAACATGTGTATGTGTCTGATAATAGTTTCTTTGTGAATGGAAAACAGTGGATTCTTCATGATTGGAACGATGAGGAATGTGTGAAGATACTGAAGAAGAGTAAGGAAGCAATTACAATCAAAGGGAAAGAAGGGAAGGTGATCATAATCGACATGATGATGGAGAATTCTAAGGGAGATATCGATGATGAATCAGTTGAAACACAATTGTTCTTTGATATGCTGATGATGGTTTTGGTAACTGGAAAAGAGAGGAGTGAGAAAGAGTGGGCCAAGTTGATATTCTCTGCTGGTTTCAGTGACTATAAGATTACTCCTGTTCTTGGCTTAAGATCTCTCATTCAGGCTTTTCCATGATGAATTAAATTAAGTCTCTTGTTCTGATGGAGAACAGAGAGGTAGCACTTCAGTTTCATGAGTTTAGTGTTAATTGTACGGAAAGTTGTAACTCATGTTTGTTGTCATGTGTTAATGTCTTCTTTCAGATTGTCATGTAAAAAGTAAAAACTTGTCATGTTTGTGAATTCAGTATTAATGTCTACTGTGTCATACGTTGCAACAACAATAATAGTAGTATTATGCTGTGGTTTGAGCAATTCTTTTGTGAGTAGTAATTATTAATTATTAGAACATGTACATAGTTCATTGGTGAATTTGGTTTTAGTATCGAGGAAATAACAAATATTGTTTATGTTCAATAAAATATAAATATTTCTGAAAGCGTTTTTAAAGCTAATTGAATTTTCAAACTCTAGTAAATTTAGGAACCTAACTTATCTCAACTTTTCCTGAAGAAAAAGATATGTGTAAATGTTCTTCGTTCTGGCCTAATCAAGAATAATGAATATATGTGTGAAATTTTGTGAGTCTATTGAATAGATAATAATGTGTAGTTTTCAACGAAATTAAAATTACAATGAGATCCCTAGTAAAAAACTTAATCACTGAGGAGTCCCAATAACAAATGAGGTGGTGTTATTTCTTACTCAGAAAATGACACTTAAATACTATTTAAATTTTTAAAATTCAAAAAGATCTGTTAACATTTCAAAAAGACATCAAAATACTATGAACTAAATTGGTTTTTTTTTATTTTTCTGAAGTGAAAAATGATCCGGAAACTAGCGAATTCTATTACTTTTATAGGTAATCTCATTACTCTTATAGCAAAAAAATCCCCTCTCTCCTTTATTTTTCTAATTTGCTAAAGTGAAAAATGATCCATAAACTAGCGAATTCCATTACTATTATTACAAATCTCATTACTCAACTTGCGAAAATTCCTTATCTCCTCTATCATGGGTATATTTCTCTCTCCTCTATTACTATGCATCAATCAATGTCAGTGTCAATGTTAAATGAACAATGACAGATGAATAGTGACAGAAGGAGAGAGAAAAACATATATCAGAAAATTATAACGAAATCCATTATTCTTATAGGTAATCTCATTACTCTTATAGCGAAATCCTACTATTGTTCACATCCGAAAATTTGAAAAACCCAATTTAGTACATGTATTTTTGAAATGTTAATAGACATTTTTGGGTTTTACAAATTCATGTGGTATTTAAATGGAATTCTCCCTTTCTTACTTTAAAACTTATTAATATCTGTTCTTTAGACTTTAGTTGTCATTGGGACTTATGAGTAATTAATTCCCTTCTTTTAGGATCTCATTGTAATTCCCCGAGTTTTTATAGTATTTGATGAGTTATTATTATTATACTACAAGATTAATAGAGAATAAGAGTTTTGTGAATTAATTATTACGTTGTTCTATAATGATACAGTAAGCCATGGGCAGCTATTCAATGCTTCCTGCGCCGCTACATATAAGAGCATTTCAACCAAATTACAAGATTCTAAAATTTAGTTTAAAGTAGTTAAATGTAATAATTAATTATATTATAAATTTAATTTTTTCCAAAAAAGGCAATGAGAGAGATAATAATAAAGAGAAAAGCATGAATGAGAATGTATGGAGTGTAATAATTAATTGAGAGCAAAATGAGAAAAAGTGTATTTACTATAGAGACAAACTCAAAATGGATTTTATATTTAGGGACAAGCTAGCCCATTAAAAAAAAGGCTCTTATATGTATGAATGAAGGGAGTAATATGCATGACCTAATTTCATTACGAATAGAGTTAGTTTAATAGTGTAAAGTCTCACTAAATTCTTTGAATATCGAATTCAAGGTCTAGATGAGACACGTGCTAGGGAAGGGTAACCATGAACCCGAGTAGTTTGATTATTTGGATACCTAAGAATAAAATGTAGAAAAGGCATTGGATACTGGTTGATGAGGGAAGAGTGAAAGTTACAGCACTATAATCACTATTAGGGATTATTAGGAAAATGTTCAATTCTAATGATAAACCCTCTTGTCCTTAATATAGGACCTAATTAAAGAGTTGATTTTGGTCTTAAATATAAAAAATATTTCCCATATTAATTAATATTTTTCTAATTTATCCATGTTGATATCCCCTTAACAACAATCAAATAATTAAAAGAGAGGAGGAAAGAATTAAGGAATGTGTTTTAGCTAGAAAACAAACATGACATATTAAGTAACATAACTAACTTTATTAATATAATCAAATTAGATAAATGTGTCTTATATTAAGGAATACTCAAGTGTTAAAAATTGAAATAATTACAATTAAATTTTTGGAAAAAAATTATGAAAAGATAGTTGTGAGCATCAACTTATTAAACATATATGTGAATAAAAATCTCAGTTGTCAGATGAGAATTAATTATATTTTAAACTTAATATAATTGTTTCTAACAAACTTAATATAATTAAATATTAAAATCTAATTATATATTATTAATTGGACCTTACTATCATTTTCTTTCTTTCTTTTTTTGGGAGAAAAGCAATTCTTTTGTTTTATTACATGCGGCCGAGATTAAACTTAGATTAGGTGTCACACTGGGCACTAACCATATTATATAGCCTAGAGGCTGTTGGTGGAGAAAAGCAATTCTTAACACAAGGCTGGGAGCTTGGGACTTCGTTAATTTTATATCCGAATGTTTAATCTGAAAAATGGTTGGGATTTGGGAATGTGAAGGAGGTTTTATTTTGGTAAAATGCTATATATAATTATATAGGGAAATAATAACTTGTCCGAATCTGCAAATTAAGACCCAAGCTCTAAGGTTCTAAACTATAAAGACGAAAAAGAGAGTTAACGCTTCACATACATAAGGATAATATGAATTTGTAAATTAAATATCTCTAGATACTTTCATCGGTTCAAAGTATAGCTTACTTATAATGACATGATATTGTAAGACTACAGTTCAATTTTATTTTAAGTTCCATGTAAAATAATGCAAGAAGTGTAATTTAGTTGCCATGACATTTAATGTGCATTAAACATCCACTGAAGTTACAAATAATACTCTATATTCAATGTGAAAATTTAAAGTTAGTAACTTCATATATGTTCTATGTGGTTCTCATCCTACAAAAAATTTATTACAGCTCAAAATAGTAAGGAAACTTACACTAATGGCCCAAAAAGAAAAAGTGCTAGATGGAGAGGATTAGATCAAACTTTCTATGATAGTGGAGACCTAATGAGAAAGGAAACATCATTGGAAGAAAGAAGTCACAGTTTTGATAGCATGAACTTACCTTATGTCACCTCATCAATGGGTATGTTTACTCTATCCTACTCGATTTTTTATAATAATTATGCACTATTATATTCAATTGGAAGTTTTTTGGTCTCAAGATACTTTAAACAACCATATAGATTATAATTACCATAGTTCATATCCTCTTTATACCTAATATTATATCTAAGCATATCTTCCAACTATAGTTGTCCCGTAGGAAGTACATTATAAGACTATAGGACTTAATGTGGATTTCGAACACCATCAAGATAGTGAAACAGATAGCATCCATGGTGCATCCAATGAAGGTTGTCCTAATCTATTTATGCCATTTCCAATTTCAACTTTCAATTGCAATAATATAACATGTCATTGCCAAGAATTGGGAACTAATCAAGTGCATTTATCAAAATAGATGATCCCGCAAAACACATAGTGGCAAATGAGAATATAAGTCATGAAAGTGACAATGGTGACGTAGGTGCCAACATTACATACCAAGGTAAGGGCATGCTAGTTACATTATCAATATGCTTTTGGTTCCATATTGATTCTCTTATTGAAGAAATTATTTAGTTTTTGCACATTTTGTTAGTAGATGAAGGTGACCCAATATATGTATGTAAGTTTTGTCATGCGAAGCTTTGGTTCAATGAAAGAATCAAGAAAGACAGAAGTCAAAAAAATGTAGACACATTTTCTCTTTGTTGCTTGAAAGGAAAGGTTGTGCTACCGCCCTTGGGAATTCCTCCACCACTATTTCAAACTTTATTCTTCAACAAGAATTCCACTTTCTCTCGAAATTTTCATGCAAATATCAGGCAGTACAATAATATGTTCTCATTTACATCAATGGGAGGCAAGATTGATCATGTAATGAACTCTGGTGGTGGACCCTACACATTCGTATTATCAGGGCTTCATTACCACACAATTGGAAATTTAGTATCACCTGAAGGTGGAAGACCAATTTTCTCTCAACTTTACATTCATGACACCGACAATGAGGTCACCAATCAAATTGTGGTAGTGAGGTACAAAAAAAGTAATCACTTATAAAATTAGTGAATTTATTTGTCCCTTGTAACAAATTATGATATCATACTATTCATTTATTGTGTGAAGCAAATACCAAAAAGAAGATTCAATTGACCCACTTATTGTTAATCAAATAAAAAACTAGTTAGATGAGGTTAATCCATATGTTCATCAATTTCGGTTGGCCTCAAAGATGCTATCCAATTCAACTCCTTTACTTTGAAGATGTGTTTGATTGGAAGTAGACAACATGATGGCCGAACATACATTTTACCATTTGCATATGAGGTTGAACCGCTCATTGTTGGTGACATTGATATGGATTTTGGTGTTCAAGACATCATTCTAGAGACACACACAGGAAACCTTTAAAGAATTAATGAATTACGTGCTTCTTATCTACCTCTCCAATATCCTTTACTATTCCCATATTGGGAGGATGGTTATAGAGATGATGTTCAACACAGAGAGGAGACATTAATTGTCACTAAGACATGTAAAAGGGTCAACATCAGAGAGTTCCTTAGTTACAGATTAATGTTAAGAGAGAATGAGTTATCAACACTACAACATGCTTCAAGATTGCTACAACAATAGGCTACACTATGATTGAGTCACAAAGATTATTGTGGATTACGACTCATCAAAAGGAGTTAAGGGCATATTTGTACCAATGAGTATCAGATGTAATAATAAGTGGAGAGAGAGATGCTTCTTCGATAGGTAAACGCATTATCCTTCCTTCATTGTTCACTAAAGGAGCAAGATACATGATCCGGAATTACCAAGATGCCATGGCAATATGCAAAACTATTGGTTATCCTGATCTCTTTGTAACATTTACTTGCAATCCAGCTTGGCCTGAAATAACTAGATATTGCGAACAACTCAATTTACATCCTTCTGATTGCCCACATCAACTATCTAGGATTTTTGAGTTAAAGTTGGCCTCATTGATGAAGACATTAAAAACGAAACAGATATTCAAAAAAATTCGTGCAGGTATTGTGAACTATTCTGTTAGTGATATCTACTTACTGATTTTTCATCACTATGAACACTACACACTAAGAGTTTCCTTTTCATATATGTCACACAGAGATATACACGATTGAGTTCCAGAAAAGAGGTTTGCCACATGCATATATTCTCCTTTTCCTAGATGTAAAAGATAAGCCATCAAGTCCATAGTCAATTGATAATATGATTTTAGCAGAGATTCTGAATCCAACATCTTCACCAGAACTACATGATTTTGTAAAAATATTCATGATTCATGGACCATATGGATCTAGCAAGCCAAATGCTTAATGCATGAAAGATAAGAAATGCAGTAAGTACTTCCCTAAGAGGTTCAATGAGCATACAACAATAGATGAATATGGTTTCTCAACTTACAAATGTAGAGATGATGACAGAACGATTCAACTAAAAGGGGTCACATTAGACAATCGATATGTTGTTCCATATAATTCTTCTTTGTTACAGATGTTCCAGGCACACATCAATGTCGAAAAGTGTAATCACTCAATTGTTATTAAATACTTATTCAAGTATATCAGCAAAGGGAATGATAGAGTTGTTGTAGGATTGTTTGATAGCAATAATGACAACACTAGTCATAAGGTAGTAGATGAGATCCAGCAATATTACAATTGTCATTATGTTTCAGCATGTGAAGCATCATGGCGAATTTTTGGGTTTAATATCCATCATAGGTACCCTTCAGTGGAGAGACTAAGCTTCCATCTTCCTAATCAGCAGTATGCTATTTATGCAAGTACGGAAGATGTATATGAATTGATGGACAAACCATGAGTTTATGATTCACAATTCCTATCATGGATGATGATTAATGCTGTTGATACTTTTGCACAGGTGCTCACATATTCAGAATTCCTAAACCATTGTGTATATCAACGGGCAAAGCGACAATAGAAAAGAAGGGAAAGAGGATTTTCAGTGGGTAGAATGGCTCATGTATCACCATCAACTGGAGAGCTTTATTACCTGCGGATGTTGTTAACCCAAGTACGTGGACCTTCATCTTTTGATCAGATTAAAACAGTTGATGGTGTTATGTTTAAAACCTTCAAGGAGGCATGTTTTGCACATGGTTTATTGGATGATGATAGAGAATATGTCTCTGCAATTAAGGAAGCATCCATGTGGGCATCAAGACACTCCTTATGAAAGCTATTTGTCACTATGTTACTGTGTGACTCTTTGCAACGACCTGATTATGTGTGGAAAGAAACATGTCAATTGATTTCAGAAGATATGCTTTACATACCTTGGAACAATCCATCGAACATAGGTCATTTTAATGTATATTAATGTTTGTATAAACTATATTTCATACCCTTTTGTTAAAATTATGATGCTATCATGTCATTTTATCAACCCTTTCTCAACATTGTCAGGTGTGCATATATCTTCAATTGAAAAGGAACAAGTTGTGTTGGAAGAGATTGACGCCCTCCTTTAAGAGAATGGCAAGACTTTACATGACTTCAATACTCTTCCAGTTCCAAATGAACTACCAACACTTGATGTGAGCAACCATTTGGTCCTACAAGAGTTGAACTATGATAGGAGTCATTAAGATCACAATCAAAGTCATTGTTGAATTCACTAAATTCAGAGCAAAGGGATGTGTATGATAGTATAATGGCATCATTACAATTACCTCATGGAGGATTCTTCTTTGTTTATATGTATGGAGGCACTGGTAAGACATTCTTGTGGAATGCTTTGGCCTCATGTCTTCATTCAAAGGGAGAAATTGTTGACTGTTGCCTCAAGTGGTATAGCGGCTACATTATTGCCCTCTAGGCGAACAACACACTCTAGGTTTGCCATACCTATTCAAGTAACAAAGTTTTCAGTGTGTTCAATCTAGCAAAACTCACCTCTAGCAAACCTCATTAAGAGCACAAAATTAATTATTTGGGATGAGGCACCTATGGTTTAACGTTATTGTATGGAAGCATTTGACATAACTCTAAAAGATATAATGCACTCTAACTTGCC
>JBAGKO010217566.1:0-12752 GCA_037177275.1 Acacia concinna
AGAAAGCATCACACTGAATTAGCAATTTGTTGTAGAACATAGAATTTACAAATGAGAAGACACACTTTGAATTTTTAAATGAATCTACCACTCTTCCTCCAGAAAATAAAGCAATTAAACATGACAATTAACCAGAAATAATAAAAAAATTCAATGCAATAGCTAGAGGTAGAGCTAGTCACACAAATTTCCATTAGAGGCAGAAAACGTGAAAATGAAAGACCCAAAACTCTCTTGTAAATCACAAAGCACTTGGAGCAATCACTGTATAGATCATAGCAATCACAAAATTTAACTAAATTTTCTTTTGCTAATTCACACAAATGGGAATAGAAACTTGAATCACTGTATATCAGCAAAAAAGCTTACTGGCAGTAGAAAAGGTAACCCAATTTTGTTTTTTATCCCTAGTTTAAAGCCATGTGGTTTAATAAACTAGGCCATAAAGTGTACTTGACTTTTTGAGATAGAGAAAACTTGGATTGTTTTAAGATAAAAGCCTATTTTTGTACTTGAAAGATGGTGTCATTATCAGTTTTTTTATGCTTTATAATTTGATTCTGGCTTTTTGATTTTTCTTATTGCTACAAACTAACAACATGGGTTTAATTCTCTGTATTTGAGTTTGTTGTCATTCACCATGTACTTGCTATCCCTAAATACTAATTTGTGGTTTTATTTGACTACCCGAGTGATTTGCTTCAATTTAACTGATATGAAATTAGATTATAACGGATCAATTAATAAAGTAGCAAATAGCAAGGACTTATTTATAGCCTTCTTATTTTTAACTTGTGGCATTGCATTGACAAGAACTCTAAAATCGGTTAATAATGTAGCAAATATCCAGAACAAATATCCAAAAGTAGGACGCACAAGAATCTTCAAAATGATGAAAATGAGAATAGAACATAATCAGAATCTCCAATCAGACAGAGCATACAATGAGAGACCCAAACTCCAATTAGATAGAGACAAAGCCAAAATCGAAAGTAATCAAAAGCTTAGTTTGAAAGAGTTCACTAATAAAAAAATCATCGGTGAGTAGAAAGCCATAGTTTAATGCCGTTTAACTACCAAAAAAATGACAACCGAAGTTGATGAAATAAGGCTAAGATAAGATCAATGAGGTAGAAAAAAGAAAATCAGTAACAGAGTTCAGATACTAACCAGACTACTAAAGTGAGAGGAGAACTTCAAAATGTTGCTCAAGATTGACAGATGACAGACGACGAAGATAGAGAAGTCATAAGTGTTCGCTTTCGATCGTCAACTGTGTGGGGATGATCGCGAAATGAGGTGGAGGCTACAATTCATCTTCAGTTCTTCACCAAGACACGATTGAATTCACGTCACTGATTGAAATGACAGAAGCACAGGGTTTGCGATGAGAGGAACCCTAGCTTTGCTTCATGAAATGTAATCAGAAATATGAGGAGCTGGAGGCTAGAGAAGTCAGAAGCGTTCGCTTTTGGCCGTCAACTATGTGGGGAGAATGGATGATCGTCAAATCAGGAGGAGGCTACGGTTCATCTTCAATTCTTCACCAAGTCATGATCGGATTCACGTCGCTGAGTGAAATGACAAAAGCAAAGGGTTTGCCATCTAGGGTTTGTGATGAGTGGAAGTGCCGAAGTGAGGAACCCTAGCTTTACTTTGTGAAACTGATTCAGAAATGAGAGGGGCCGGAGGCTAGGGTTTAATTGTTCAAATTGAAATCCTGAATTTGTAATTATAGACCTGGACCACCTAGTAGCTTGGGCTTGAGAGGAGCAGGAGGCTAGGAAGTGAGGAACCCTCTGTTTGTTGGGTTAGGCGCTTGAGCTTGGGCCTAAGAAAGTCCGCAATTCACCCTCATTTAGTCATTATGATTCAGCTCTCACATTTCAAAAAAAAAAACAAACAAACCTATTAAATGACGTCATTTTGTATTAATTTCTGCTATTAAGTTATAACTGAATTAATTTTTAAATAACTGTATCGATAACCGAAAATCAAAATTATCTTATTTAAAACCAAACTGAAAATCGAAATAACCGAAATTGAATAACCGAATTACGTTCAGTTTTGTTCGGTCTTCGGTTTCGGTTCTCATTTGCTCACCCCTAAGATAGTCAGAATGATGTTTAGAGGCCATATGAATTTTTAGTGAATTTTTTATTTTATAAAATTTTGACTGCACTAGGTTTTTGGCCAGAAATTAACTATATCAGATATTTAAAGGCCTTGTTGTTATGGATTGGGTTGGAAAAAATATTATAATATTTTAGAAGACGTATGATAATTATTGGAGGTCAGGAAGAAGTCCAGAGGAATTATTAAAAATTGCTGAAATTGGTTTATCGTTGGTATAGTGGACTTCTTCAGAAAAAAATTAATTTCAGGAGTTCCAGATGTCAAAAAATAATGAAATTTTTATGGTAGTCTCTTGGGCTATTTATACATTTTTGGAAAAAATTTGGAAATTTTTCAATGAGAATTTAATTTTTTGAAATTTTCAGATTAATTAAGGTAATATAGGAAAAACTGTTGCAGAATATTGAAATATATGGGTCCCCCTTATTCCAACAGAAGCCTGCATCAATTTTCCTTGAGAAATAGGCTAAGGAAGACTCAAGAAGGGACAAATGGTGTGAAGGGGGAGGTTTGGTATCAAAATATTATTTTTTTTAAAAGTTCCACATAATTACAAGAGTGCCATTGCACGAGTCTATAAATAAGAGGTCCCTCCCCTTCATTTTACACGAAAACTTGAGACCCTTGGGGAAGCTCTGGCCAACTAGAAACTCAACCCTCCTTCACAGAATTTAGAGGCGAATCAAACTACGCCAATCGATCCTCCGATTGAGGTATGTTCTAGCATATGCTCTCTTTCATTCTCCTCCTTTTCTCCATGGTTTTAGAGGCATTTCCAAGGGGAAATTCTGCCCATGGGTTTCAGCCAAGTAAAGGGAAGGAGAGTTTGAAGTTGTTTGATGTCTAAGAGGATTAGAAAAAGAGCTAGAAATTGGTGTATAAGCTTGATTTATGTTGAGTTCTTGAAGTTCCTAGCATGCATGTGGTTCGGACAAGCCTCCTAGGGTAGTGTGTGGTTTGATTTTCATTGGTTTGATGGTTCTAATGTGTTCATGATAGTGTTTTACTTGAGAAAAGTTTAAAAGAACACATGTAGAACACCAAACCGACGAAATCACTAAGGACCCCTAAAAGAGGGAGTGTTCGACCAAGAGGGAATTAATGAGGAGGAGTGTGACTTTGATAAATTGAATGGCATAAATGGATTAAGAGGCAAGAATTATGTAGGATTAGCCTTTCAAATCAGTTAAAAGACAAGTGTAGTCTAGACTCTTTATGTAAAGGGAAAAGGTCTCCAGTCTAATTGTAGTACCGTACAGTGATGCATTGACATTGTGTTATGTTTAGGCATAGCAGAAGAGTCTTCTAGTATCTCCAGAAGCGGAAAAAAGCACTTGCATTGTCCACAAATAATTGATAGCTAGAACTTCTAACCTTAACTTATAATTGCTTTGCTTGTTTGCTATGTGCTTTGGCTTGTTTTGCTGTGTTGTGGTTGAGCAAGCGTGTATGAGATATATGACTCCCTGTTTATATGCCTTGGCTATGTAATATAGGTAAAGTCATGTGCATGTTCCCTGTACACAGTGAGTGTTGAGGGAGAGGACACTATATGAGTAGTTACGAGCATTGCATATTGCATGACTTGCATTGCATTATATTGTTACTGGTTACTGTTCTGTTACTGAGGTTTCTCCAGAAACCTTACCCCCTCCATAATGCAGCTGTGAAGGAACATCAGGGAGCAAGGAAAAGAAAAGGATTGAGCATGTTTGAAATTGTTCCTTGTAATGCTTCTGGATGGATTATTGCATATATGTATACATATAATGTGATACTAGAAATCTATACTAGTATTGTATGCTACTGTTTCATGTTGTAATGATGACGGTATGCTAATACATATCTGTTATACTGTCCGAATAGCATAAGAATTGTGAGAGAACAGAAAATAGCATGGCAATGTGATTATGGTTTAATTGACACTTGGTTTTGCCTAATTGAGGGTGAAACTTGGGTTGGCTAAATTTTTAGCAAATGACTGAGTTTGACCATGAGCCTTTGCATGTTAATAGAAGGTATTTTTAGTTGCAAATGGAGTAGTAGATCATGTCATTTGGAGTTTTTTAGAGAAAATTATGCCTTCCCAAAATTGGACAAAAATTATGAAAAATTGGAAAATGACCAAATGAATAGTGCCACTTGACCATATGAATAATGCATCTTTGAGGGCTTTTGCACGTGTAATGATATGCTATTATGGTATGAGATTATTTTTTCCTTAAAGAGAAAGGAAAGAGCTTTCCAACAAACTTGGAATCACTTCGTTTCAATTTTTCTAGTATTAGTTATGATTTTTCAAAGTTGATCAAAATTAAAGAGTGGGTGAATAGTAACCCGAAAAGTGAAAAAAAATTTCCCTATTTTCCCAACTTAAAGTCATAACTAATGATTTCAATAGCTTTAATATGGTAAGGTAAATGGTATAAAAGGAAGGTGTGACACATTGTATGATCCATCACAATTAATTTTGGACCATCCCTTTGGAGGGGTTTTCCAACCTACAAATTTTGACATATTGGGGTATTTTAGTCAGTAATAATATGTCTGAGAAAGCCTACTGTAGCTCAAGAATCCCTCTGCTAGCATTGCAAATCACATTGTGAGGGTCAAGGATCTTATAATTAAATACCACTTCATTTCTTTCCTTCCAGATGTACCATAGCAACCAAGCTATCATTGAGATTTCTCTCATGTGAAGCTGTCCATTATTGTAAAGTATCATGCTTATATCCATTCAACAAATGAAAAGGCATAGGTGTTACCTATACAAATTGACAGTTGGCAGCCAAACCAAACACACCTTACCCAGGGGCAGGAGAAAAATAGATGTTCAATCGTCTCTGGCTCCATTAAACATATAGGACAAAATGGGTTGATTGATCGGTGCCTTGAGAAAAGTACCTATTTTGTGGGGACTGATTTGACACAGCATCTACAGAAAAACTGTGATACTCTTGGGATGGTTGAAACTTTCCATAAGCTTTTCCAAACTTCCTTTTTCATCATCATTGAAGAGCTAAGTCGTTCTGCAATACCCCTTTAGATTTGTAATTGAGCTTTATATCCCAGTTTCACCATATAGAGGCCATTATGTGCTATGGTCCATACCAACTTATCCTTTTGGGACAAGAAATCCAACTTCATATTGATAATAAGCGATAGGCATTCATCAAGAACTATGCCTTGAAGTGGTGAGAGATCCCATCTTTCATCAACTATTAGGTTACTTACCTTCTCATTTGGTAACACATCAAGGTTCAAGTGATCTTTTAGAGATTTTCCTAGTAGCCCAAGAATCCAATTGTCCAACCACATATTAATAGAATTGCCATTTCCGACCATCCAATGGCGGTGTTGATTAGTTGTAGATTGTCCAGCCAAAATACTAGACTATATCTAGGAAGTTTTGTAACCTTTAGTAGCAATCATGAAAGATGCATGCGGAAAGTAAATTCCCCTTAATACTTTATGCCACATTGAATCTGTTTCTTAGGATAACTACCATGCAATTTTTGCTAGGAGTGCATTATTGAGAGCTTCAAAATCTCAGAAACCCATTCCTCCTTCCTCTTTAGGTAGTTTCATATGATCCCATGAACGCCAACGAGTATTATCTCCCCACCAAAAATTGGATATTAGACTATCCAGATCCTTACATGAACTGTTTGGAAATTTAAAGCACGACGTTGGGTAGATTAGAATAGAGTTCACACAGCCTTGACCATAACTCCTCTTCTATCAAAATATAACAATTTCCTTTTCCATCCTTGAAATTTTTGGCCTACACGTTCCCTGACATATGCTAAAGCTTGTTTCTTTGTCTTTCCCCACATGTTTGGAATGCCCAGATACTTTCTTGGTTCCTCAACAACAGGAATGCCCAGGATTTGACTTACTTGGTCTTGAACACATTCACGGGTGTTTTAGGAAAAAATCAAACTAGATTTACTCAAGTTGGCTTGCTGACCTAACACCATATAATATACCTTCAGAATGTAGGCTAAGTTGTAACAGTCTTTAATTTCAGCATTCATAAATAGTAATGCATCATCCGCAAAAACATCATGTGACAATATTGGGCTTTGACTTGCTTATTTAACCCCTCTGACTTTTTTTTATCTTCAACGACTTTATTTAACATACAAGACGAGACCTTAGCCACTATGATAAATAGGTATAGGCAAAGAGGGCCACCTTGGCGAAAGCCTCTTCCAAGAGAGCAAGTGCACACTTTTCTTCCTGAGAGGCATATATTTGATTGGATAGAGGAAACACAAGCCAATATGAATTTACCCACCGATTGCAAAAGCCCAATTTTAACATAAAAGCCATTAAAAAATCACATTCAATCCGATCATAGGCTTTACTCATGTCCATTTTCAGTGCAAACTTAAACTTAGAGCCTTTTGTTTTCCCGCGGAGGTAATGAATAACCTCATGGGCAATAATAATATTATCTTATATTAATCTACCAAGGACAAACGCACCTTGAGTTGGAGAGATACATTTATCCAAAAATATTTTCATACGATTAGCTAGCATTTTGGATATGATTTTGTAGGAAAAATTACACAGTCCAATGGGTTAGAATTGTGTAATTTCCTTAGCTTTTTCTATTTTTGGAATCAAAATCACATTTGTCTCATTGAGGGCACAAATATCTCTACATTTAGCAAAGAATTCCTTAACCATCTCACAGATATATTTACCTATTTCATTCCACATTTGGCGATAAAACTTACCATAGAACCCATATGTTCTGAGAGCTTTTGTTCCGCCCAACTGAAAGGTTGCATCTTTTACTTCTTCACCTATTATCGGGGATAATAGCATTAAGCTGTCATCATCACTGATTTTTCTTTCCGCATGATTTAGTATCTCAGAAAAGTCCCTCAATGGGGGAGCAGTAAACATATCCTGTAAATAATTTGATACACATTTTTCTATCTCCTTTTCCTCATCCATCCAAACTCCTTCACAGCGTTTCAATCTCATGATAGAGTTTGCTTGATGTCGTTAGACTGTTGATATATGGAAAAATTGAGAATTACGATATCTTATTCTTAGCCAAGAATTCCTAGATTGTTGCCACCAATAAATTTCGTCTCTTGGCCATGTTTATTGAAGTTCGATATTAATTGCTTCAACTTTTCTAGCTTTCCCTCATTGAACTCACCTTCCAAGCATTTAGCTAATTGTTTTTTCAATGTGGTAATGATTTTTTTTGTATCTGGGGAATACTCAATTGCTCCAGCACACAATGGCTTTCCTACAGTTATTTAGTCACATCACAAAAGTCTTCCAATTTGTTATCTGTTAATTCCTCTAATTCTTTCCATCATTTCGTTATAATTTCTTTGAAATCTAAATGTTTTAGCCATGTAAGTTCCAGTTTAAAAGTGAAGGGGTTTTTGTTGCACAGTAGCAAAGATAAGTCAAAATCATGTAATGGTTCAAGCCAATTGGTTCTAGATGAAATACCTGGGCCTTTGAAAAAAACTCTCCAAGCTCATTATTTTCCAGGACTTTGTCTAGTCGTTCTTTAACATAAGCGTCATTCAGCCTTTGGTTGTTCCATGTATACTTGGCTCTTTGGAAACCCATATCTTGTAGTCCACAATCCAAAACTTGCTTCTAGAAATTCTTAACCCTTCTTATCTCCTTTGGGTGTCCTCCCCATTTCTTAGCTTGTTTTATGAGATTGTTGAAATCACCCATACACATCCACGGTCCATCAATTCCATTTGCTATGTTCAGTAATTTATCCCAGACCCTTCTTTTTTCATCTTCCTTTGGTGGGCAGTACATACATGTTACATATCTTGGTCCTGGAATTAATGAGGAGGTAATTAGAGTGTGGATAATATTTTTGGATGAATGCACAATATTTACCTCAATATTTGTATCCCACCATATAGCTAGTCCCCCACTTAGTCCTTCTGGGTCCACAATCCAGCCTTCCTCAAAGCCACAATGATGCCTTTTTTCCCACAATTTTTTATTTTTGTTTGGTCTCCATGATGAAAACCGAATGGGGTTTATTTTTCCTGCATATATCCTTCAATATTTTTACTGTTAGAGCCACCCTAATACCCTGACAGTTCCAGGCTAAGGACCTCATAGCGCTTGGAGGGCTCTTTAAGGCTATCCCCTCGTTGACATTCTAAGTAATAGAGGTCGAGATCTGATAGAGGGTAAAAGTGAAAAGCCAACTTACGCCTCAAAAGATTCATCATTTGTCTAACATTTTTCCTTTTATAAGGGATTTTGTTGTCTGGCTTTTGATTTTCTATAGCATCCACCTTTGGCCTTTTAGCTTTTGGTGGTGAGTCAACACTTAATGTAGATTTTTTCAGTTTAACTCCCCCAATTTTCTCTTTTACGTATAACACTAGAGAGGTTGGTACATACAGGACGATTGGCCTTGTCATTTACTGTCTCTTCTTTTTCCAACTAGATAACTACTCCACTACGCCCTCTTGCAGTTTTAAATTCAGTATGGGTTGATTTTTCTGGTCCTGGATTTGATTTTTTAGATGATTTACTTGGGCTGGATTTGTAAAAATGCTTCATGGATGACCCAATTGGAATTAGTACTTGGGCTTTTAATTTCTGGCTGATCTTGCCCTCTTTTACTGCTTCCTGACCCATACTATGGTTCACCATTCATTCTTTATCCAACCTCATCCTTTCCATATCATTCCCATTGCCACGTGTCTTTGTCAGATTTTGCCTCGAGAAATTATGCCTGTTAGTATTGTTATGATCCTCCAGCGTTGAGGGGCGAGCACTACCCAATACTGGATTTTGTACCAATGTATCAGGCTGACACGCTCTGGCATCATTCAATCTAAGTGCCGCCCCAACTGGTTCTTTCTTGCCTTCACACCAGCTCTCATCCACCACTGCTTGAATATCCTCCATGAACTTCGATGGGGCTATTTTGATCTAGCTTCCATATATTAACTCCTCATCCTCAGGAGGTTCAATGTTGGTACACACACGTTTCTCGTGTCCAATATGCCCACATTGATAACAAAAACTGGGAAGGCTTTCATACCTTTTTTAAGCCCAAATATCGTCTCTGCTTTCTCTTGCAACCTAGAAACCAGTTGGTAATGGTTCATTAAGATTTACAAGCACCCGAGCACGGAGAAAATTGCGAACTAATTTATTATCCACTCTTGGATCTTCTACCATCATCACCTTGGGTACAATGTACCCATTTTGATTACATTTGCCTTGTTCATATATCCAAATGGAAGTCCATGAAGCTGGATCCAGAAGGGTACCCAATCAAAGCAGACTTCCTTTGCACCATCTCCTCATCCCACAATTGCCTTGTTTGGTTGGTATGTTGAAAAGTAATTTTTTATGGGAAATAACTGAAAATAACATAAATTGTATCATATGTTATGTTTTATTATATTATATATTAGTTCATAAGTCTAACGAAATAATTTGAAAAAAATGATAAATTCTAATGTTTTAAAGTAATATAACTAGTTTTGTTAAAATTCTCTAAAAAAGTCAACTGTATCTTATATTTAGGACTGGAAGGAGTATATATATTACATGTAAATATATTGTTATATTTATACTACCCTTGATCCTAATTATAAGACCAAATTAACTTTTTTAAAAAGTTAAGGAAGCAAAATAATTGTTTAATCATATCATATGTTGTGTTGTGTTTTATTATATTATATATTAGTTTATAAGTCAAACAAAATAGTTTAAAGAAAAACAATAAATTCTAATACTTTAAAGTAATATAATTAGTTTGTTTAATATTCTCTTAAAAAATTAACCGGTCTTATAATTAGGACTAGAAAGAGTAACATAGTTAATACCATACATGAGTAATACATATAATTAATACTCTCCTTTTCACCTATCAATTGGTGCTATAAGTAACCTATTGTTGCTTCCAAAAAAAAAAAGTAACTTATCCTCCTTAATTCCAGTAGGCTAGATGTAATATCAAACATGAGTGTAAAGTAAAATCTGCTGGACAGAATAACAAACACACAACTTAATGAGTGTTGTTTTTTTCGGTTGGGTCAAAATGAAATTTGTGCTGTTCAAAACTTCAAAACAATATTGGAAGGTTAAGATTGCAGATTATTTTAAAAATAATTATTAACTGATGTTTTCCGAATTAATGAGTTTTACGTTAAAAACAACTTTGAATTGTCTAAATTTAAAAATAAAACTCAAACCATATAGTTCCAATTTAAACGAATTACAGGTAGAAAAAAATAAGTTGACCCTTATTATATATCCAAGGTGAGAACAAATTTATAAAATATGCAGGGAGAAATATTAATTGACATGATGTGCAAAATTATTGAAAAACTTGGAATATGATGAATTTCATTTTGCGTACTTGCAAATTACTCGAATGTTGTAACTTAGGAAAAAGAATAAATTGCAATTTAAGCGTCAATAAATCAAAGTCAGTTTTTCTCTTGCCTTGAGAGTAACTCAGGGATTCTCCTGGTTTTGAGCTTAGTCTCTCATCTAGTTGGGTGAGTCAGTCAGGGTACTGAGGTGTTAAATCTAAAAGTAAAAGTTGAAGAACAAGTTTATAATTACTGAAATGGCTGCGGATGGATTAAAACTCCATATGCAATGGAAAGGGGGAACGGAGTGTCAAGAAGATCCTAGGCTCCTGGTAGGGAGAGTAATCTCAGATGTGAAAGTTAGTCTGGGAGCAGTCCGGGAACAAGTGGGGGCAGCTTGGAGACCGAAGGGTAGAATGGAAGTGAATGTGCTGGGCTTCAATCTGTTTTCGTTCTCGTTCGAAGATGAGGATGAGGTAAGAAAAGCTTGGGAAGAGAGCCCGTGGGTGGTGAGACAACATATTTTGTGCCTGGAAAAAAGAAGACCTTTTTTATGTGATAGTGAGGTTCACATTGACAAATGTAGATTCTGGGTTCAGTTTCATGACATTCCCCCAGAAGGCAAACTGTCGGTAAACATTCAGGCTATGGCCGAGTGCCTTGGAAAAATTATTGAAATAGAAAATCTTGAGGAAGAACGGTTAAGAGGAAGAAGCTTCTTTAGGGCAAGAGTGGAGATAGATATTGACAAACCTCTGGTTGCTATGTTTAATGTCCCCAGACCGAATGGTTTGCCAGATGCAAGAGTAAGAGTAAAATATGAGAAGCTTGTGAAGTTTTGCTTTATATGTGGAAAGCTGGGACATGATGACAGGACTTGTGGAACGGAGGAAGAGGATGATCCGATGAATGAGACTCGACGAGTTTTTGATGCTAACATGTGTGCTCAGCCCATAAGGCAATCTCAGTCATCGCCGGTGAGGAAAAACTCCGGTAGAAATCCAAACCAGAAAGCAGGAAATGGAGGGAGTAAACAGGGGAAGAGCTTGTACGGGAATAGTGGAGAGTCAGAGCAGTTCGGGAATCAAGGGTCCTATGTGATGGGAGTTGGTGAGGTGCAGAACATAGGAGACTGTGTTGACTATAATGCAATTAATGAAGGCGGCAGAGAGATGGGAGTGTATGATAAAATGGGTACCACGTGTTCCCTATCACGTGATTCGGTGACAGGAGGAGGAGGGAAAGAGGAGTGGGAATTGGAAAAGCAATATGCATTGGTCCTGTGCGCTGATGGGCCGAAAACTAAAGCCCAAGACATTAATATGATGCAGCTCGGAAACACTAAGGAGAGTGGGCTTGGGAATAATGGGAATAATAATAGGCTTGAGGGTGTAAAACCGGAGGAGAGGGAGGCTAATTGTGAAGTCCAGAAATGCGAGGGTCTTGCGAATGAAGCAGACATTATTACGCTGGTGAGTCAGGTTGAAAGGGTTAATCTAAAAAGAGTGGCTAATGATGAATGGACATCACCTACACCGAAGAGAAGAAAGGCGCATGAGTGGGACTCTCCGGGATTTGCAGGAATTCGACAGCAGGCTGAGGATGAGCTGGCAAAAATCATGGAGCAGGAGGACGTTGTCTGGAATAGGGGGCAGGAATTACAGACCAAGCGAGAGGTTGAAATGGAAATGACAGATGAGGTACAGATTGATATGGAAGAAAAATTCACCATTGTAGACGGGAGAAGTACTGAACAGGTACGTACTCTAAAAGTCAGGAGGAACAAGATTAGAAGGGCTCTATTTAAAGGGGAAAGTTCTGGTTCTGTATTTGAATGGCGAGGTGGCTGGCCGTCTGCAGCCACCCAGGAGCCATGAGTTGTATTGCCTGGAACTGTCAGGGGTTGGGAACCACCCTGACAGTTAGAAATTTAAGGTTCCATTGCAGAAAACTGAAACCGGATTTAGTTTTTCTGTCTGAAACTTTGATGAGGAAGAATAAATGTGAGAAAATTAGGAGGAAACTAGGATTTGAGTATGGTATTTATTTTGATCCTGTGGGTAGGTCAGGGGGCTTATGTTTGTGGTGGAGAGAAGGGGTTGAGGTCCAGATAGGGGTGATAAGTAGATTTTTAATTCCTGCTGATGAAGTTTGTATTGATGGAATGTGTTATGGGGGGATGACTTTTGTATATGGGCCTCAAGAATATCAAGAGAAATTAAGATGGTGGGGAAATTTAGAAAACTTGTGTCCAACAGAATCTATTCC
>JBAGKO010217576.1:0-12751 GCA_037177275.1 Acacia concinna
GAACTTGACTTTTAAAATTGCTCTCAGCTTTTCCTGCATTCGCGATATGACTTTTAGGAAGTCACGACGTGGACATCTCAACCTTGCCTGTGAAGCCAGGATGAAGAAGAACGTGGTTGTATATTGTGTAACCTGGCAGGTGACCCACCCTCGAGGGAGCCACCTGTCCTTGAGGAAATAAAGGTGCATGGCAACCTGGCAAGGCTGAAGATAAACCTGGCAGTATACTTAGGAACCTGGCCAGGCAAGTATCCTCGAGGAAGGACTCTAACCTCGAGGAAACGAGGATTCCAAGGAACCTTACAAGGCTAGCAAAGAACCTGGCTGTGTATTCTCAAAACCTGGCAAGGGTAAGCATCCTCAAGAGTACTCTTAGTCCTCGAGGGTGGTAAGTATGATCTCTCATGCTTTGATCTTAAAACACAAAACCTCAAGGATTGATCCTAGCCTCAAGGGAACAAGCAAACAATGTCCTAAGTTTTTCATAGAACAACCTTGAGTACATTTCTGATCATCAAGGTTCCTACAATATAATTGCTTGTGACCTCAAGTTTAAGACTTAACCTCAAGGAAATTTCAAGTATTAGTTTTCCAGAAAAACAGATCATCGTAGTGTAAAACTTTCAATCTTTCCAAAACACATTATGATGGTACCCACTTGATTCTAACCTTTGCTAATGATCTATTAAGTGTCTAAGAACAGGTTGAGAATCATTCGGAGAAGTTTGAAGAACAAATCAAGTAAAGTGAACATTGTGTCAGAAGCATTAAATGCACTTTACCTAATATCGCTAAAATCTTCATCTTCCTTCTGTCAACTACCTCAACAGACATATTTATGACTAAGAAGGATTTTTCTTCAACAAACACTGACCAGAGGAATGATGGAATGTCAACGGCTACAAGCCATAGTCCAATGGATAGATCAACGGTTACAATTTCATCGGACTATAAATACGAGACTCTTAATTACTCCAACAACTAACGAATGTGCCATTATTGCAAGTCATAAATTCTTGATTCTTTTGTATTTAATTATTCATTAATTCTAGAGTGAGTTTCAGTGATTATTATTCAACTCTTTTGAGAGAGTATTAATTGTCATCCACTATACACTTGTGAAATACTCAAGGTTGGTTGGGAACCTTGAATAGGGGACTTGGATTGAACTTTGTAAGGGGGAGTGATCTTTAAGAGTCAATCAAGTCTGTACTATAGTGCCAAGAGCCCGGTTTAAATATTGGAGAATAGTTGAACTCAGTGGTGACTGAGAACTGGACGTAGGTTAGGAGTTTGACCGAACCAGTATAAACTCTTATGTTCTTGAGTTAAGTCGAAAATTTTTCAAACACCCAATTCACCCCCCTTTTGGGTGATTCGTTTGTACATTTCATATTTCATTTCTAATTAGGTAGCTTGATCTGATTATTTTGATCTATGCCTTTAATTTCCACATTATGTGCATCTAGTATAGATCTTATTTGCTTTGACATTATATGATCTTAAATTTATTTCAATTCGTTTGCTGCTATGTATATATGCTTTTGTTGTGCTGATGCTCTTTGATAGGTCATCTGATCTACATATATTATTACACATCTACATATATATATGTACATACAAGGAGTTCAAGCAAAATAAGCCATGCTTCTAAAAAATATTTGTCTAAATACTTGGCGGTTGTTTTAAAAAAATCGTCATATATTATTATATATTGCGGTCTTTAAGAAACAACTGTCATATATGTTCTCGACATATATTATGGTTTTAACCAATAACCGTCATATATATGTGATTTATGGATGTCGTGTCTAACTTACAACCGTCACATATTCAGTCCAATATATAGTGGTTTTTAACTACCATATATATAAAAAAAAACAACCTTCATATATAAACAAATCTATTGTGTTGTTCCTAAGCTCCTTTTCTCTCTCTACATTCTCTCTCTCTCACATCAAAAAATTATATGGGTTAAAAATTTACTTAATGTCAATATAATTAAAAATATAATTAATCTATTATATCTTGAAAAAAATGAGTTTAGCTTTTAGTTTTATAAAAAAAATGCTTAATTAGTTTTTGCTAGAAAAGAGTTTAATTGATGTCAATGTTGATAATATAAATTGCGTAACTTCTTAATGATATATTGATTATATGAATATGACATCTGGTGAAAAATAAAAAGTAAATAAAAAATAGATATGATCATATTACATTTGAATTATGGGCAGTTTTAGTTTTAATTTTACTTTTTTTAATTATGAATATTGTAGATAGTATAGGAGGTTAAGTTAAGGGGCAATTTATTCCTTTCAAATTTATATTATGATGTTTGGTCATCATTTTAAGTAATTATAGTTTTTATGGTTCTTTACAATAAATATTATTTTCTCTAGATCCTTTACTTTAATTTTCCCTTAATAGATCATCTTCATAAGAAAACTTCATAAAAAAGAAGAAGAAGAAGAATCGTAATTATTTTAGAAGATTAATTAAAGATCAAAACTAATAAATATTTATGTAAGCACTTTATTATACCTGGAGTTATGGTCAAACCCTAGTGAGCTCCAACTCGCCTAAATTTTAGTTGACAAAAAAATCAAAACTTGATTTTAAAATTTAGCACAAATCACTTAATTTATAGAATTTGCATGTGTGATTTATCCCAGATTTTATGTAACAATATATGAAAATACGTAATTTTTTAATAAAATGATCAAATATGTTAAAAAAATATTAGTTTATAACATAGAAAGATTACAAAAATATTGAACACATAAGATGACCTCATACATCGACTAATAGAAAAGTAAACAAGATTGAGCCTAAAAGCTTCGGACACAACTACAATTACCCTAACTAATAGCATAATTAAAAGGATACAGAAACCAATGAACAATACCAAGGAGAATACCATGTCAAGCCACAAACACAAAGTTGATCATTTTTAATAAGACATGAACAAGTAGAACATCTTCTGAAAAGTCCTTGTATTAAGATGCCGCATGTTGAAAGGTTCAGCAACATGAAGTTGGTGGAGAATTATTGATGAGTCACTATTTTATGTCATTTATTGGGCTTATGTGATGCTTAAAATGAGAAAAAATGGAAATAGAAAAGCAATAGAGGGTTTAAAAGGGATTTAAATAAGTGCACAGGTAGTTTGATCAATTCATGTGCTAAATGGATAAAAATAATTAGAGTTGCAAAAATAAATATTAAATTGGTAAAGGCTTTGTTGCAATTGATATTTGTTTTAGGGATTTAAATGGAAAGAAAAGTGAATTTTGAAGAAAGGAAAGAAATGGACCAAAGTGCAAAGGCAAAAAGTGGCCATAGGTGCTTCTACAACTAGAAAAGGAACCCAGATGAAAAGAGATAAAAGCGCAAGCTAAGAGTATGACAATAAAAAGAGGTGGGGTCCATTTTTGTAATCTCCGTGGGGTCAAAGTGCAAGTAGGAGAGTTTAGAAGCAATAGAAGCAAAGTTAAAGGCGAATGCAATATAGGCTGTTGGTCAAGCATACCACTAGGTTAACTGAGCCGTTGACGTGGGAAAGGTCAAAACGCACCGGTTCACTTAACATAGAAGTGATCTCTGCCATCCATCTCTATCCACTAGTCTAATCCAGCTACTCATTGTGCATACTTTAGAGAATATTTCAAAGCGTGACACATGGCCTTCATCTTCCCCGTCCAACATCAATTGTAGATCAAACGTAAGCCGTCCGATTCTAACGACTATATCCAGGTAATCTTCCTCACCTCCGGTCAGGTTTGGCTGACCTGTGATAGGACCGGCTTCGCTAACACAACCCTACATCATAAAATCTCAATTCTCGTGCGATCAAATGGTTAGTTTTGGTTTTTCATGCCAGATTGGTTTAACTAAAGGAGAGGGAGGTTCTGGAGGAGTACGAGAACTAGATAGCAATAACAAGATTTTGCTCTGATGAGTCTCTGGCTACCTTCCATTCCTCTGGTTTTAAGCTTCAAGCCATGATTCGTGGCTAAATTCTCCATCTCCATGTAGTTGGAATATGGTCTGAGCCTTTAGGCTTCCTTTTTATCATTTGATTCCATGTATATCCCATCTTCTGTTTCCATTCCTATTTTCTAGTTTTGTAACGCAAATAGAGGCTGATATGAGCTGTTATGGCTGTGATTCTTGATGTAATGAGCTTCGCATATATGAAGAGTAATTTGTGTCTAAATGTGCCTAGTTCTAGGTACTTGAAAGTGCAAGTGACATATTATATGCTCAATCGATTGATTGTAGCTTTTCTTGCCAATTTGCATTGTGAATTCCTGAGTATCAGCTTCTTATATGTGATATTAGTCAGACGTTTTGTTGCCAATGATAACCAGACCTCAAGCTATGTGGAGATTGAGTGGCTTTGATATTGATTCATTTGAAAGTAAGAATATACGTGTGTTTGCAAGTTAAACATTCTTAGACTCTATTCTTAATTTCTAGAAGCAATTAGAATCTTTCTCCAACAATAATACAATCTAAATCAAAGTTAATTTGTTAATTAATTTGTTTTGCCAAATTGAACCTAGAAGGAAAATAAAATTGTAAGATAGATAGCTTATAGGAGGAGATGACCTAGCTTATAGGTTAGCTGTCTTAATAATCTAGTTTTTAATTGAATTAGGCTTAATATTTAGCTTATCAATTATTCCACTAACTTCACTCATGAAAGGGAAAATGAGCATATCATGAACCTTAAGTTAGGAGTTCCACATGGATAATGCAAATGCCTTGTAATGCTCAAAAATTCTACTAAAGTTATATTTGATTATGATGCTAGACTATAGTACTTGCAAAAAGGGATGGACACAAAAATAAGATGATTTTTCAGTTCTTAAGGCCATCACAATATTATTCCAACTATACGTATCCGCTCTTCAAAATCATTGAAGCTTTCAGTGAGTTTTATTGGTAGGATAACCGCCCAATAGATTTTCTTGTATGATAAACACCAAAGCTAAGACTTGTTGCACTCCATAAACATTAACCTCACTAAAGAGACAAACATATTCTCTCACAAATTGTTTTGCACCTCTCTTATCTAACAAACTATCCACATCACCATCCTTGAGAATTTTCACCTCAAGCTTAGTAAAAGTCTTTGAGAATTCAAGATCTTTAATCAAGAAGCCCGCATACTACTCACAAAAACATCACCTAAAGAATATTTAGCTTGTTCATTATTAGGAAGTATTCTATACATAATTAGGATTGATTAGTTTTGATTACTCATTATTATGTAATTATGATTACGCATTTGACATTAATTCTACGCGTCAATCTCCCTGTATAAATACAGTATCTCATATGTAAGTAGATACAAGACATTCAAAATACTCTTGTATATGGTATCAGAGCTAGATTAAATAATCTTAGAGTAATTCTTTCTTCCCATTCTGTATGTGATCAAGAGAGGAAGAGAGTATTTTCAGATCTTGCCATCCATCATCCTTAGTTTGTTTGTTGCCGTCTTTTCCAGTTGTCCTCATCGACATCAACATAGTCCTCTCGTGAAGTTTCATGTTGAAATTCCATCGTTTTGAATTTATGGTCAGATATGATTGTGCTATCTATTTGGTTGAGGTTATTTGCATCAGTTCAGTCTCTGTTTGGTATTTTGTTTCTATTTTCTCTTAAGGCATTTTGGTTCTTTCTTAGCTTGCTGCTCTTGTTTTTTATTGGACAATTATGGCTAAGTCTAAGACAAGCATTGTTTCTTAGGTTTTTCCTAACCATTATGTTCCTAATCCTATAGAGCAATCAAGTTCATCCAGTGTACTTGCTGCAAGTAACAACAACTCTTGTCTTGCTACCTCTTCCACAAAGTGGATCATAGATTCTAGTGCTACTGACCACATGACAAGTAACCATAAGTTATTTTCTTCGTATGCACCTTATGCCAACCCCTCCACTATATTTATCGCCAATGGTTCTCCTATCTGTGTTGTTAGATCATGCACTATTATACTAACCCCATCACTTTCATTATCATCTATTATATATGTCCCTAACCTCACCTTTAATCTTTTGTCCCCAAGTAAACTAACCCGAAGTTTAAATTGCTTTGTCTCATTTTTTTTCCTAATCATTGCTTAATACAGAATCTTTCGATGAGTAAGGTTATTGGTAGAGGCTATGAGTCTGGCGGTCATTACTTTCTTGACGATCAAGTGCTGCGTTCAGTTGCTTGTGTTGGTAATTCATCTCCCTTTGAAGTCTATTGTCATTTGGGTCATGTTTCATTAGCGTCTTTAAAAAGGATGTATTTTCAATTCTCATCTATGTCTACTTTAGATTATGAGTTTTGTCAATTTGCTAAGCATCATCATGTTTTCTTGCCTCCTTTAGTTAGTAAATGAGTTGTGTCTCCTTTTAAAATAGTCCATTTTGATGTTTGGGGGCCTTGTTTCATTGCGTCTCTAACTGGTTTTCGATATTTTGTTACCTTTATGGATGATTGTTCTAAAACTACGTGGCTTTATTTTATGAAGCAACGTTCTGAGTTATTCACTCATTTTTGCCATTTTGTGCCAAAATTAAAACTCAATTTGATAGTCCTATCAAAATTCTCTGGAGTGACAATGCCAAAGAATACTTTTTTGCCCAATTTACTAAACACATGAACCAACATTGCATGCTTCATCAATCATCCTATCCAGACACCCCTGCACAAAATGGTATTGCTGAAAGAAAGAACCAGCACTTATTAGAAGTTGCTGGAGATTTAATGTTTCAAATGCACGTTCCAAAATATTTTTGGGCTAAGGTTGTTTCTACTACTTCTTTCTTATTAATCGTATGCCTTCCTCTGTCTTTCAAGGAGAGAAATCTATAACAATCTTGCTTCCTACACAAAATCTATTTCCTGTTGCTCCTAAAATTTTTGGATGTGTCTATTTTGTTTGGGATATTCATCCAAGTCTTAGTAAACTTGATCCTACATCTTTAAAGTGTGTCTTTCTTAGCTATTCTCATGTTCATAAAGGATATCGTTGTTATCCCCCTTATCTTCAATAGTATTTTTGTGTATTGATGTTACTTTTTATGAGTCCACTCCATTCTCCTTGTCTTCAGATTCCCTAGTGTCTACTGACGCTAGTTCTGATATTCATGATATTTTGTTTTATCCTGATCCTGTTGCACCAATAAAAGCACCTGTTCCAGTTTCATATTTGCTAGGAAGTGATCCAATTGCTACTTCTCATACCTCTTCTGAATCTTCAACATCATCAGATCTAGTCCTTGATTCTTCTACCATTGAATCTTCTATGCTTGATCAATCTTAGCCTTATGTTTCTCCTGATGACTTACCGATTACTCTTCAAAAAGGTAAACGTACCCATTGCCTTCCACAACGGTATGCTAATTGTGCCTATCCTATTGATTTCTTTGTATCTTACAAACAATTGTCCCTTACTTCGTATTCCTTTATTGCTTCCTTGGATTCTATTACAATTCCCAAATCTCTTCACCAAGCCTTAGCCCATCTTGGTTGGCGTGTTGCAGTTAATGAAGAAATGATGGCCCTTGAAAAGGCCGGTACCTGAAATCTTGTTGATCTTCCTTCAGGAAAGCAAGCTATTAGGTGAAAATGGGTGTTTACTATTAAGATTAAAGCTAATGGTTCCTTGGAGCGTTTGAAGGCACTTCTAGTTGCCAAAGGATATGCTCAGACCTATGGTATTGACTATTCTGAGACTTTCTCTCCTGTTGCCAAGTTTACCTCTGCTCATATTTTCATCTCTATGGCCGCCACTTATAATTGGGATCTTCATCAACTTGATATTAAGAATGTTTTTTTGAATGACGACTTTCTTGAAGATGTTTATATTCAGCAACCACCTAGGTTTGTTGTTGAGGGGTAGAAAGTAAATGTGTGCTATCTTCAAAAATCTCTGTATGGTTTAAAACAAAGTCCTCGTACTTGGTTTGACATATTCTCTTTAGTAGTTAGGAAATTTGGGTTACTTCAGAGCAAATGTGATCATTCTGTATTCTATCAGTAATCAAGTGCTGGTATGATTCTTCTAGTGATATATGTTAATGATATTATTATCACATGTAGTAATGTCTTTGGAATCTCAAAACTTAAGGTCTTTCTTAATTCTCATTTTCAGACGACTGGTAAAATACTTTCTTGAGATTGAAGTTTTGCGAAGCAAGAAAGGTATTTTTCTAACTCAGAAGAAGTATGTTCTTAGTCTTCTTAGTAAAATGGGAAACTTGGAGCAGCACCAAGTAATATTCCTATGATATCCAATCCATTTCTGGATATTGATGAACGTATATCATTTGATGAACTACTTGATGATATGAAGAGAAAGATTGATCCAAAGAAGATAAAACCATTTGAATATATTGAGAGATATTGAAGACTGATAGGGAAGTTGAATTATCTCACAGTAACTCTTCCTTATGTATCCTTTATTGTGAGTGTTTTGAGCAAGTTTATGATTGCCCCTACAGTTGCTCAATGGGAAGCATTAGAACATGTTTTACATTATTTAAAAAGATCTACAGGTCGTGGTGTACTTTATATGAATGATGGACATATCAAGATTGAATGTTTTTGTGATGCAGATCATGCCGGCTCTAAATCAACAAGGAGATCAACCATCGGATACTGTGTGTTTGTTGGAGGAAATTTAGTTTCTTGGAAGAGCAAGAAGCAAGATTATGGTATCAAAATCAAGTTTAGAAGCATAATACAGAGCAATGTCTCAATATGTACGGGAAATTGTGTGGCTCTTCCAACTTCTAAAGGAGGTGGGTATAATAGCTTCATTGCCTGCAAAGTTGTGGTATAACAATAAAGCGGCTCTCCATATAGCATCTAACTCTGTATTTCATGAACGGACAAAGCATATTCAGATCGACTGCTATTTCATCAAAGATAAGATTAAGGAAAATTTTATTTCTACAAGGCATGTGCGATCTAGTGATCAATTGGGTGATCTCCTAACAAAAGCACTAAGTGGGACCCAGGTTGAATATCTATGTAACAAATTGGGCATGATTGATATATTTGCACCAACTTGAGGGGGAGTATTAGGAAATATTCTATACATAATTAGGATTGATTAGGTTTGGTTAGGATTGATTAGATTTGATTATGCATTATTCTGTAATCATGATTATGCATTTGACATTAATTTTACGCATCAATCTCCCTGTATAAATACAGTATCTCATATGTGAATAGATACAAGACATTCAGAATACTCTTGTACATTTATAATGCAGCATGGTAGGAGCTAACCAATCAAATTATTTGCATTTTTAGCCATTGTATCTTGAAGTTTAGGCCGCTTGCATACTCTATATTCCATATCAAGTGACTTTGCTCTTTTGCTTGCACGTGAACCTCTAAAAATTGACGTATTTTGTTTAGGTCTCACCAAGTCCTCATGTTATGATTAACATAGATTTTGACATCATCATCAAATTAACAATACCTCTATTGAAAAGTAATGTTTAGCAAGCCTAATTCTCATGTCATTTGAGAAGTACAAAATATATTCCAAAGTAATAATCATATTTAACACTAAATGGTCAAAAGCCACAACATAAATCAAAACTCGAGAGTAGATTAGAAAGTTACCCTACAATGTCTAGCTACATGACCAATCCTAAGACAAGAAGAGCATCTTCTCTTCTTTGTTTCGAGACTAGCAACACCTACCTAGTTTTTAAAAAAAAAATGTAATTAAAGAGGTACATTAATTTTTCACCTTCACCAGCTACAGTTTTCTCATGAATTTCTGGAAATGGAATTCAAGAGGTACAGTCGAAGTCATTTCCAAGCCTTTTCTACAAGAAATTAACAAATATTACCACCTAGATTTTTATTTTTGTTTTAGCGTTATTAGAGACTCGGTCGACGAAGGAAGTTAATGATAAGAAGATTGGAAAGCAGGGATTTAAAAATTATGTTTTTATATCCTTATAAGGTTTTAGTGGGGTATCTAGTGTCTATGGAATAATTCTTTTAATCAAGTGGAAGTTGTTGCCCGGCATCAGCAATTTATTCACTTAGCTATCACTACCACTAGAAGTGGGTTTAGTTTATCTCATTATCCCCTTTCTCATTATCTTATCGTCATCTTATATCCATCATTAGATTATAAAAGTAAGTGGTTCAGATTCAATCTTTATAAATTATTATTATAAATATATATATATAAGTTTAAACTCTTAAAATCTAATATATACAATTCATAATTGTAATATAAAAATATATAAATTTCAATTTATAAAATATTATACTAATAATTTTATAAAATATTAAATCTAGACCATTCATTTCATCATCTAAGGGTGGAGATAGGATTATAAGAAAATAATGAGAAAGAGGATGATGGGAGTATCCTCCTTCAGAGTGTTACAGAGTTTCTCATTATGGTTTATACCAGTCCGAGCGCAATTAATCGCCATGTCTTATCTGGTGACTTTCATTCTTTATCTAATTCTTTGAAATGTCCTTGGGTTTTGGGATGAGACTTCAACGCAATACTCTTAGACTCGTAACAGAAATTTTGAGCTCTTAACAATACAAAGGCTAATTCAGATTTTTGTAGATGGTTTTGAATGTTTGATGAAAGCAATTTTTGTGATTTAGCTTTGTGGGGCCACACTTTACGTGGCATCGCGCTAACACATAAGCGAGACTATATCGGTTGTTTTCTAATGAGAATTGGTTAGATATTTTCTCGAATGCTCAGGTATCACATTTACCCTTCTATAAATCCGGCCATCGTCCTATTCTTCTTCGTTTGGATACAGAAGTTAATCAACAGCTGCCCCGACGTCCTTTTCGTTTTATCATGTCTTGGGTGCTCCATGATAATTTTAATGATTTTGTTTGAGAAACGTGGGATGAGTCTCTAATTTGGAATGACAATATCAAATAGTTTTGGAATGCATATATGACATGTTACACATAATTTATAAATTCAAGATCATGAGTTTTATAGCAGAAGTCTTGCGTACCTCTTGCTATAGCGTATGAATACTGTATTCTCTGAGATTTCTTTGAATTCTTCTGAATGGGAATTTCTGGCACAGCGATAGACTGTTAAACACTGTCACCCCGTCAAGAAATTTTTGATCGAACAAACAACTTTTCTTACATATATGTTCTGAGTCATGATCTAGCCTTTATATAGCCTCCCATCAAGGCTTAGAAAGGTTTCACCAACCAATCATAATCCTCTAAACGTAACTCTTTAATTCAAATAATGATACATCTGGTGATATATTTATATATATTAAAATAATAACATAAAAGTATATAATATCTAAATAAATATAATATGTATACATTTAAATATATTAAATTTTCAATGACATGTGATAAGACAGTTTTTGGACACTTAAATCGAAGGACATAAAAGCTTAGGAGACGGTTAGAAGGAATGGTAAGGGCATTAAGTAGAGGGAATCATATTGATTATTATAGGGATCTACAGCGAGAACTCTGGAAAGAATTTGAAAGTGTTCTTACCCAAGAGTTGTTACTATGGGCTCAAAAAGCTAGGTTGGAATGGAACCTCTATGAGGATCGAAATACCAAACTCTTTTATGCTCACGCTAATGCTAGCAAGAAGGCAAACCAAATTGAGGCGATTTGTCTTGATAAAGGTGGATGGTGCTATGATGTAGATATTATCCAAAGGAGTGCCACTATGTTTTTTGAGAATCTCTATACTAAGGATACTCCTACTAGGGACACGCTTCTTTGCTTTATTACTTTTCCCACTATTGATGATCATAACAAGAGTCTATGTTCACGTGACATTTCTGATGAAGAGATTAGAGAAGCTATCTTTAGTATGGGGCCTCTTAAATCTCCTGGGCCTGATAGTTTAAATGCCTTTCTATTAGCACCAATAGGAAACAGTAGGACCTTCATTTATTAAGCAAATCAAGAGAATCTTTTAAAACCCATAAAGAATTCATGATATTAATGGAACACTTATTGTTCTTATTCTTAAGAAAGATCCTCCTGAGACACTCAGAGATTTGAGACCGATTAATCTTTGTAATGTTATTTTCCAGGATATCACTAATATTATATATTACTAATCAGTTGAGACTCACAGAGCCAAGTATCATCTCTTCAAACCAGTGTTGCTTCATTCGTGTCAGACATAGCTCTGATGATATTATAGTGGCATAAGAGGTTGTACATGCAATGAGTACGATGAGGGGAAGAGGGGTTTTATGGAGATCAAAATTGATCTTGAGAAAGCCTATGTTAAAGTTAAATAGCATTTTCTCATTCGGTGTCTTACAAAACTTCACCTTCCTTTGTTCATGATTGATGTCATATATTTATCCTTGAGTACTTCAGAATATCAACTTCTTTGGAATGGGTCTAAAGTAGATATATTTCATGTGTCTAGAGGAATACACTAGGGCGATCCCCTATTTATTTATTTGTATGGAAAAATTGACTCATTTAATTCAAGAAAGAGTACAACAATGTGAGTGGAGGCCTATTCATCTCAAAAAGAATGGGCCACCAATCACTCACCTCTTTTTTAACCGATGACATAATCATCTTTTATGATGCGTCTGTCCAATAGGCCAAGCTACCATGACAAAAGACTGATATATTGTTGATTGATATGCTTCAAAGATATTTTAGTATCTTATTTGATTTATTATTTAGTTTTGGATATTATATTTTATCTTAATTATTTTGATTTAGTTT
>JBAGKO010217615.1:0-12749 GCA_037177275.1 Acacia concinna
ATATAAAAATAAGACTTAATTAATTCTTGGAGTCTAAATTAAAATTCTTATGTAAGTTAGTTATTTATAATTATGGAGAATTCAAAATATGCACACTATGCATTTATTTAATTAAATATTCAACAAAAACTTGAAGATGGCTTCTTTCTCCCTTCTCTACCATATGAGAAGGGGGAGAGAGAGAAATATGACTAATAAATTAGTACACAATACACACATTTCGATTTATGAGTGCATGCAAGAGTTTTGTTGAAAAGATTTACTCATAAATTTAATTAATTATGCATTTATCGTAATTATTTATGTGAACTGGTATATTTATTTAAGCCTTTAGCTTCGAACTAATTTATTAAATTTGGCTTGAGCTTTAATTAATTTCAATGATGCCAGTGGCGGCTTCAAATTCACCATGGCTTCTAATATAATAGCAATACAGATTTAATATGTGTGTGTGTGTGTGTGTTTATCTATCAATATTCTTAATCTATATATATATGTTTATCTATCAATTTTCACATACATAAGCTTTTAGATTCAAAATGCTTTAACTAATTTTTCTGTAATATTTATCAACATTTATATCTATCTTAAACATTTTAATATAATTAAACTATAAATATTATTTAAATTTTTTTAAAATCATTTAATGTATAAAAATTGCTAAAATACAAGTAATTTAATTGCTAAAATAAACGATAGCCACAGCCACATACATCTTATTTAGGATTTCATTTGCATACTATGCATTTATTTAATCAAATATTTAGTAAATATTCCAATTAATAAATAAATTCGTTCTAACAATCCATATTGACTAAATCAGCATTCAGGTTTTTAGAAGGCATAATATACAATAGAATAATACCTACAAAATCAACAGAAATCAGTAGGAAAAAAATAAGAAAAATGACAACAATAATTGCAATTCGAAACTTCTAATTTTAGGATGTGAGACAATCAATTGTGGGAACCAAGTTAACAAAAGGAAGAAGATACAATTAAGAAGAGAGAAAGTCCATAGTGTACAACATACCTTTTTAGTGGGGACCAAAATATGTCAAAAGGTGAAAGGCGGCGATCACACCGTTGTAGAGTGGAAGCAACTGAGCTCAAAAGCAAAAAAAAAAATTCCAAGAGTTATATGTCAATATTTATAGGAAATAAGGCTCTAGAAGAAGAAAATTAAAGATGAAGTTAAGAATGAGAGAGTTGTAGAGGACAGTGCAAAAACGAAGGAAAGGGGAAAATATTCCCGGGAAGGTGGAAAGTAAAAGAGAGGGATGTGTAAAAAGTGTGTACGAAATGAGAGAAAAGAGGAAAGGTGAATAATTTTTTTAAAAAAAAGTTTATTCACCTAAAGTGAGCGCCACAATAGGTATATTTTTTTTTACAACAAAATTAACATATTGTGGCGCTCACTAGGTGTTATTTTTGTAAAAAACAAAAAATTTAACCTGGGCACCACAATAGCCCAACTGGGGGCTACAAGGGTACTTTACTAGCTGAGCACCATAATCGACGAGCTGAAGGACATGTTCCCTCAGCTCACAGGGGGCTGACGCGTGCTAGGTACTTTACTAGCTGAGTGCCACAATCGACAACTAAGGGACCTGTTCCCTCAGCTCATGTCTCAAGGAGGGGGACTCATCAGTCCTCCTCTCAGCTCACAAGTGAGACACCCGTGAGCTAATGAGAGAACTGATGAGTTGAAAGTTTTTTTAATTTTTTTTTAAAAATATTTAAAAATTTAAAAAATTATTATGTTAATTAATAATTCAACTAATATTTTTGTTTACCCTGTAAAAAAAACATTAATTTTGTAAAAAACTTAAAGGAGAATCCTCTTAAAAGACAACTAAATCACCTAAATTATAATTTGGGACAATAAATTTAACAAATTATAAATAAGGTTATGCCACAAAATTAGAAATTTGAAAATTTAACAAAATGTCCACAATGACCCTGTGTAAAAGGGAAGAAAATAGAATTAAATTGAGCTTTAAAATTTATCTGCATTTAAAGTAACTAATGCCTACATTAACAATTCCGCCACGGGACAAACATAATTGATATTTTCACCAATTCCACAATTGATTAGAGTTATCTGGTTAGGATTATTTTAGTGCAATTCTTTGTCTTTTTTTCAATTTAGAGGAAACACAGGGTTATAAGCTAAGTCGATCCAAACCCCTTAATGAGATCCAACAATATTTGATATACACTAGTGTTTTTTTTTAAAATACCCTATTGTTTGTAAAGAAAAAAGAAAAAAAATTACCCTATTGTGGCACTCTTTTAGGAAACTTTTTAAAATTGTCCAAAAAGTAAAAAATTATTTAAAATTATTTGATATATTCCCTTTTGCTTCTCCGGCTTCAAGATTCAGTTGATTCAGTTCCATTATTCAACAATGGACACTGCACAAGATTCAATTCCCTTAGGTTAAATGCTTTGTGTTAAATTAATCCAGTTGTCAACATCTTATCTGTTATTTAGACCTAATGGACCTAAATAACTTGACCTAAGTTTATTATATTTTTAATTAAAATAATACTTTTTAAAATTTTTAAAGATTTTTTAAATCCTGTGGCGCTCTTGTGAAGGAGCGCCACAATAGTTTTTTTTCTTTTCGATTTTTTTAATTAAAATAATACTTTTTTTACTTTTTAAATAATTTTAAAAAATTTCCTGTGACACTCTTTTGGAGTATTTTTTTCTTTTTTTAAAAACAATGGGGTATTTTTTATTTTCTGAGATGCTTTTTAAAAAGAATGTCACCATATGATCACCCACATTTGTGGCATTCTTTCAAAAGAGTGCCATAATAGCTGTATTAAAAATAAAATCCAACTTCCTATGACGTTTTTTTTAGGAAGTGTCATAATAAGTGCGTCACTTTTAACTATTTTTTATAGTATTGTTAATGCAATAAATTATTAAATGACATATATGGAGTATAGGCTATACATAAAAGGGTTGGCTGATAATTAAATAGATAAAGTAGAAGGACGATGTCTAGCAAAGTAGTAGTAATAGTGCAAATCACGTATCTCATTATCAGATCACAGCTAATTACTAGCTACGTAGTACTTAGTTGCTGTCTGGCTCTTATAAGGTTTGAAAGCAACGGCTCTTTTTGAACAAGTTGGTTTTCACCCCAGATAATCAAGAGTAGGACCTCATGTGATTATAACAACTAGGGCTGCTCCTTCGTTAAAAAAGATATATTATAGGATTTTAAGGGTCCCAATATATATTGAGGAAATTAATAACCATCCATCGTTATCATTATTAAATTCCTTGCCAGCTAGTCGGCAACAGTTTGGATGATTATATAATATATATATATATATATATAAGCGATTAATGACTTAGTTAAATAGCAGCTTCACACACACACACGTATGCATGGCTGCATTATTCACACTGGCCCATATATTCCAAATGAACAATTAAATTCCAACTTTCTCAACTAGAAACTGATTCATTCAATGTCGTCTTCATTATATTAGTACTAATCATCCTTGTTACATATATAAGCTACACATGATCATGTCGCGTGGCTTATAATCAACGTACGTGGTGACTGGTAATTATATTTATCTATCGGTGCCCTGATGTATGTATGTGTGTGTGTGTGTGTGTGTGTGTGTGTGTATGTATGTATGTATGTATGTATTTATGTATGTATGTATGTATGGTTCATTTATGTATGTTTTCTTTAGAATGCCAAAAAATAATTGGTCAACATAATTCTATACCATCGAATTCCAATTTAGAGAGTTGGCAGTTATATAGGAACAATTTTTAAGTAAATGATATTAGAATAATTTATTATTGAATGTTAATAACATTGGAATAGCATGTTGTAATATGGAAATGGCAGTATTCTTTTCACTATTGAAAATGAGATTACATTCAAATGAAAGGGCAATTGTAAGTTGGTAATGTCAACATGAAGAGGTAGAATAAACGAAAGATCAACCACATTTTTTAGTTTGATCACACGTTTTCTACTAACGTTTTGCCTAAACGAATCAATATCTGGATGATCAAACTCATACATAACCTTCATCAAGTAGTTGAAGCTACTGAAATAAGTTGATCTTGAAAGAAAATTAAGTACAATTAGGAAAATTATGTAAAAATGGGCAATATACACAAGATGTTTAGGAAAATATGTTTAAATCATAGATTTACTTTTGATCCTATCCATCCTAACCCATTAAAGAACAACAATTGGTTCATCACGTTGAGGAAGCGTGATATTGTCTTCGTAGGCCCGATAAGCAAATGATTCATGAAGGACACAATGAAATGAGTTACTACTACATGAAGACAAAAACTTTTCAAAATAAATAGAGAAAAAATGAATGAAAGACAAGGAACATGACATACTAGTAATCTATAATGTTAAATCTAAACTTTTCAATAAAATCCCCATCAACGTGAAAGAACTGAAAATAGACAAAATCAGTCATGAGGCCATAAACGTCTACAAAGGTACAAAAATAATGTTAAAAGTGCAAGGAGAAAAAAAAGAAGATGATAAATATAATGTAAGGATATACTAACAAAAACGCTTCATTCTTCATATGGGTTGATTGCAAGTTGAGAAAGAGAATGAAATTGAAACATTGGGTAGCCATTAACATGAGGGACAGATTCAATAGTTGAAAATGCTTCAAGTGAAATGTAGAACTTTGAATTTATAGGATTGACATCAAGCTGAAGGACAAATCTACAAAAATTATAGATGAAGCCTTTAATAATACCGCAAAATCATCATATGAGATTTATCTGACTGACAACAGCAAGAACCATATTTCTCTATTGATTAACGGAAAGTAAACCTATTATTAGCAATTAACATAAAACAATATTAAATGAGTTTTGACATTAAGGAATAAATAATACTATGAAAAAAAAACCTTCATGTCAACAAGTACAATGTTGTAAGTAGTTATTCCACCACAAGGAAAACACCAAAAGAACCAAACAATCTTGAGTAAAATTGTCCAATCAGATTGAGAATCATCTCAACTGATCGATGAATGAGACTTTAGTGAGTGTCATGTTAGTTATGTTGATCCTAACATGGAATGATATATAACAATGATAGGAAGCAACATTGTAACAAAGCAGAATAATGACAATTAATTAATGGGAAAGGTGAGAGGGCCAATATTGAAACAATATTGGGAGGAAGTAACATTGGAGCCAAGCGTAAAGAAGGACAATTAATTAACGAAAAGGGAGATTGGTCAGAGTGAGAGGTAAGGTGTGAAAAAAAAAACTAAAATCAATGGCTTAAATGATAAGACAATTTGGCTTATTAAGTGGTAGTCTTTGCAGTGAATAACCAATAGTTGATATCATAAATGATGACACCAAGTATGAGGTGACCCAATGAGTGTTTAGACTATATGTTTAGATAATATAATAGAGGATTACGGATAAATAATTAGAAGTGATTTAAAAAGTTATTAATCATCAATTTTTAATTATATTCCTATATTTTGATGAACATCCAAAAAGAAGAGAGGGGTAAGAGGAAGGGAAAACTCCATATAAAGTTGCTTAAAATATAACAATTCTAAATCGAGTTGTTAAACTTATAGAATCCCTAATTAAGCTATGGACTCAATTTATAATTTTAAAATATAAGTAAAATGACTTTATTGTACTCTTATAGTCTCTTTTATCCCTTTGAAAAAAATTAATTGCTCTTTAACTATCTTTTATAATAAGCGCGTGTGTTTATATAAATATATATAAATGATATTATTTATTTAAATCAAAAGAATTTTTGTGTTGGGGGAGAATTATACAAAAAATAATTTGAGCTAAAAATATCATAACCCTAATATCAAATAAAATTTTTATTTAAATATTATGAATACAAAATTTTATTTTTCAAGGTAGATTACCTTATTTTCATTGTCAAAAAAGAAAAAGAAAATCAACCTCTATTAATCACATAATTATTACTTATATGATATTAATTTTTTTTTCTTTACGTTATGTAAGATATATCTAAGATATAACGCTCTTTTTTTTTCTTCAATTAGAATAGTTTACTTTTCTTCTTATTAAACAATCAAGTAAGAAAAATTAAAATTTTATTTTCAACATTTCAATATAAATTATTTAATTAATATTGGAAGTTATGCTTTTCTTTTCTTGTCTTGAATTATTCTTGATGATCCTTCCACAAAATAAAAAATTAAATTTAATCATATTTTATTTAATTATATAATGATGTGATATATAAATTTACACTTAATGAAAAAAAATAACAAGTCATAGAGCATTTAAACTTTTTTAATAGGAAAGATTAGATTGTGAGAATGGAGTAAAGTCATTTAACATAAAATTTCAATTTTAAATTGGATCAATAACTTAATTAGGGATTTTATTAGTTTAACAATCTAATTTAGAATTTTCATATTTTAGGAAATTTTTTATAAAATTTTCCCTAAGAGGAATTTGAATATAGGTGACCAAAAAATTAACTTTTTTATGAGTTAATGACTCTTTCTTACGATAAAAAAATAATTATTTATTAATTATGTTAGGGTGATTGAACATGTCTCATATTTTGGGTGATTTGTTCACTTCAAGCCAAAGTGAATCTTTTAAAGGGATGTCTTATCACTAATAATATCATTCAAACGGTTGAAAGTATGAAGAAGATTCAAGGTACTTGGAGGAGTAAAGATGGTTTGTGTGTAATCAAACTTGATATTGCAAAAGCATATGACAAAGCGTTATAGTGTTTCTTGCATAAGCTTCTCTAAAAGATGAACCTCTACATTAAGATGATTCAATTAATCATGCAATGTGTTTTAACAGTTTCTTACCAAATTATAATCAATGGTTCTCCAGGAATTCCATTCCATCCTTCTCAAGGCCTTCGACAAGATAATCCTTTTTCCCCATACCTCTTCCTTGTTTGTGCAATGTTCTATCATTTATGATTCTTCAAGCTAAAAATTATGGATGTTGAATGGGTATTGGCATCTCTTGGGATACAAGCTCATTGACTCATCTGATGTATGCAGATGACACTCTTCTTTTTTGCTGTGCATCATGCCATCATGGGATGATTGTCACATAGTTCAAGCTCTACTTAACCATTACTCTTTAATTTCGGGGCAACATATAAATTTTCAAAAATCAAGATTAGTTTTTAGTCCCTCCGTATCACACCATACAGAATGGCAATTATCATATTTGCTTGACATCAAATTTCACAGCTGACTAGAGAAATATTTAGGCACATATGTTGATGACCCAAGAGGGGAGAATCGCAAATTTCATGAGGTGCTTGACAAGCTTGATAACAGACTAACAAGATGGAAAAGTCACCTCTTATCTTAAGTAGGAATATTAGTATTAATCAAACACTCATTAACATCTTTACTAGTCTATCATTTTTCATGTTCCAAGTTCCCTAGTAATCTTTCTCATGCCATCGTGATGAAAATAGCTAATTTCTTTTGAGGAAACTCGGAGAATTCTCAAAAGGCTTGTTTTCTTTGCTAGAATTAGTTATGTCTACCTTATGTCCATGGTGGTCTCCAACTTGTTAACCTTGAAGCTTTCAATGTTGCTTTACTTGCAAAGCACTTATAGTGTGTCATTTTCTACTGATCTTCCTTGCTTTATTAGCTGATGTTAACAAAGTACTTAAATCCATACCAATAATATCTTTTCAAGCCTGCCTATAGTAGTTCTTCTTTGTGAAAGAAAATCCTCATAAATGACAACATAGTAACTTATCATCTTACTTGGCAAGTAGGTTTCAGTTCTTCCATTTCTTTAGCTAGTTGGCTTTAATGGCCATCGCATCATTCTGGTATGACTTATCCTCATTGAGAGTGTCAGACCTTATACTGTGCCCTACAAAGTGGAATTTTGATATGTTATCATCACTTTATCCCAAGTGAATATAATGTTAAAGATACATATAATCTACTTCAATCTTCCAACAGACGGGCTAATAAAAATCTAGATGAGGAAAAAGACTCTTCCCATAACAGGTCATTAAAGCAACAGAGGCAAAAGCACATTGTTATATATTTAATATAACATACAAACAGCACATTGACTTTAGCTTAGATGAGGTTACACAGCAAGTTGTCCACAAATCACACATATTTCACTTCATTGTCTAAATCAACGGGACGTTCACTTCATCAAAATCCTTCGAAGTCACATCAACAACACATAAGGTTTTGTATATACTTTGATCATCTCGTGCCTCCTACCAAACTTGGTTGGTTCAGCTACAATTGCAAGCTCTGTGCTATATGTTCTCTATACTTTCACAACATCTAGTGTCTGTAACAACTTCCTTAATTACCGTGTAATTAAGTAATTAAAAGAATTTATTAAAATATTAAGTACTACTATAGTAGAGAAACCAATTGCATGTATCAAAAAAACAGAGAGAAACCAATTGCAAAGTATTAAACCTTAAACCCTAAAAAGTATTCAACATTTTATTCAAAATCACATAGATGATAATTAGGCATTGGGCATTCTAAGCCCAATAATACAATTTACCGATAGGCCTTATATCATCTCCCACAACTATGTTCTCATTAATCACAATTCATGAGTTTCCTGAATAATTCTATTTTTTATATAGAATTATAACTTTCTAAAAAGTTGTACAAAAGTAGATCTACAATCAAAATTCATAAATTTATAACTCATGAAGTTAAACCTCTTTTTTTGCACTCCAACTTAGTATAGAAAATAAACTAATAATACAAATCTTAAAATAGTTTCTCAAGTTAAATTAAAGTATGAATGTATCATAGGTGGCAATATATAAAGTCAACACATAATTACCAAAAGAGGAGGTTTACAATTTCACAATGAAAAACATAAACCTCCAAGTGCCTTCCTTGAACATATCCCATTGGAAACCTTGTCTAAAAAATAATAATCAATGATGGGGTAAGTCACATGGACCCAATAACCACTATTCCAATTTAACAAGTATGCATGAAATGATTACAAGATAATTAAACGGGCTAAACATCAATACACATAACACAAAGTACAAACATTTTTCATAATCAATAATAGTTTAAGGGAATAATTTAAGCATGCACAAGACTCCTTCAACCATCCTTATAATTGTTGACAAGTATAAAGCTCTCACAACGACCCTTATATCCTCCTTATAACTAGCTAACCGCCGACAAAACCCATGGGCTGCAACTATGACAGGATTCGTTTCTTTGATAAGACTACTCCAAGCTCTCTGATAGTGAGGTGTTGCCTGACCAAAAGCTACAAATCAAGCAATAGGTTCCCTTTCCTTAGAATATAAAAAGGGGTCACATATCTCTTGAGTTGACTTTTAACATGATCAAGGCAGGGTGATACCAAGGGCCTTGAGATCAAATTTCCCACAATCACAACTCCACACAATCTAACACCACTCAAAATGTGGTCCAACAACACAACATCACGAAATTATGTATCACCATGTTATTCTCATAACCAATAATCAATTTAGTACATTCTCATCATTTATATAAAATATTTAAACCAACTTAACTAACAAGTTTGCTGGAAACATAATTTATACTGTTCTTGTACATTTTGCATATATAAACTAATATAACATATATTTATAGCAATTTAAAATACAATCATACACTTATAATCACATCAACAAGCATAAAAGGTAAATTGGAATGTGGTTACCTCTTGCCATAGCTAATAAAAGTATCAACACTCTTGTGAAGCTCTGCTCAACAACTAAGAAGACTCTACATAATGTACATGAACATTTATCAATGAAATTATAACCAACACATCTAATTGACAATTAGTAACTAAACTCTCATCCTTCACTCACTAATTCCCTAGAAAAATTCCTAAAATCTCTACCATTCATATACTTATATTTTTAACGAGACTCTCCTTGTTCTTCCTATTATATTCATTAAAATCATTTCTAACTTACAAATGTTCACCTTAAACTATAATATCCCAATTCTAACATTAAGTGTTCAAACTAATAATTACTCTTTACTTGATTCATTCATTTTGTTAAGAATTTTCAATTCAAGTCTCACACATGAATTCCACAAATTTTAAACATTTTATAGTCATTTATTTAATCTCAAAACACTTTTAAAGCTATCAGAAAATCCATAAGTTTTATTTTCACTATTAGTTCAAAAACCTATTTTCTAAGAAATAATCTTGAGTTCTTAATAGTATTTCAAATCAAGTCCAATCTCAATGAAAATTTAAACACAAGATCTTCATCACCAATAGTTTTTAACCGAAATAATTCTTTAGCCAACAATGTCTAGATTGCTCATTCCAAAAACACCTCAAAAATTCGCAATAATTCCCACATAAATAGAAAAATCACACAAACTTAAAATTTAACCACAAAATCAACTTCCAACAAGTATTTCTAAGTTACCCATCACTAATTATCAAAGTTTCAACCAATAATTTATTCCAAAAACAAAAATCCCTCTTCACTTCCTTAGGTTCAATATCAACAAATTTAAAGTGTAAAAATTAACTTTATTCAACAAAGTAAATCGATTAAATGTAAGTATTTACTTACCTCTATACTTCTATAGTTTCCACTTGGTCAAAATCTATACTTTCTTCAAGCCCTAATCTTCAAGCTTCCTTTGCCTTCAACAAGATTTACACTTCTAGAAGGCTCTCAGTGTGTAGAAAAATATATGGAAAATAGTTGTAGAAGTTGGAACATTTTTATATAACAAAATAATGCTCAAAGGTATCTTAATCCTCCATTGATGGAGGATTGGTGCCAGCAGGGAAAGAGAAATACAAAAGGAACAGAGGATGGCGTCAGGGTTGAGGGAGGAAGGGTATATATTAAAGGGGGAATGTCAATTAAGGACCAAATAAGGGAATTAATATCAAAGCAGTCCATGAACAACTAAATGTGCCATATGAATAAGGAAAATGCTTGATCATATGGCACATTTACTTGTTCATGGACTGTTCTGATATTAATTCCCTTATTTGGTCTTCTATTGAGATTTTCCTTATATTTTAAGGGGACGTGGGCCCCACTTTTAATTTTATTATTAACATATTTCCCCCACTATGTTATCCCCTTCTTTTTTATTTCCTTCCCTAGTTTATTATATAAAAATTCTGATTAATTTTAGAGTTATTTAATATTAGGAAATTATAAATCTGCCAAGCTATTTTAAGAGTCCCAATAATTATGCTTTATTGCTATCTTTCACTCAAATAAAATTCTTATAATTTATTAATAATTGTAGTCAATTTGGTGGGAAAATATTTTGAATCACCAAGCCTTATTAATTTTTCCCTCCTTTTTTTAATATAATTTGGGATTATTATTAGAAAGTTAAATCATGTTTATATACACGCTTAGTAATTATATGATAGTTACCAATTAACATAAAATAAACATATTAGATTAAACTCTATATAAATAAATATATATTACCTTCTATTTTCATTGTTCTCTTAATTTTTTGTGCTTCTAGATCTTCTATAGACATCAAATTATTTAATAAATCACCTTAATGATACTTAATTATTATAGGTTGAAATAGGGATGTTACACCTTACATAATTGAGATTCCGTTTTCATCCACCTAACTGTTATTTGATTCTTAAGTTTGACTATTATACATTTGTTTTGACCAAAATGCCCCTCTTTTAACAAATAAATAAATATTTATATTTTCCTAAAATTAATTTTTTATATACACAAAAATAATTATAATACACGTGTTCCAAATTTCTAATATATGATAAAGTTTATTAATTTTTATTACATTATAAAATATTAGATATTTGAACTTTTATCATATTTCTAGAATGGATCATACTTATATCCATTTCGTCAAGTTCTCCAATCACGTGTGGCCATATATTCTATTTATTGTATTTGAGTTTATAATTAAGTGATAAAATTCAAATATAGGACACATGGTTACATGTAATTTGAGAACCCGACGAAATGGATCTAAGGAACTTGACTTAAGTATTTCCTATATATTTATTTTTATTGTCATGACACCATGATTGAAAGAATATTTGAAATGCATATTTGTATTTGTTATTTGATATTAATAATGTAAATTTAAGATATTATATCACTTATATTAATTTAAAATTTTATTTTTTCAAAAAATACCTTTTTTGTACAAATATTTATAAACACATTTATTTAAGTCCGAAGATATTAAAAGAATTAATCAAATTTTTAAGTGAACTTTCTATGTTTGCATTAATTAAATTAATTAAATCGTTATCTCAAGATGGAAAAAATTTAATAGATAACTCCTTGCAAAGTAAGAAACAAATTAAAAAAATAAAAAATCTTCTAAACTACTCAAACAATTTCAGCCAAAATTAAGTAACTAGTAATGATTATGGGTAAACAAGTAAATAAAATTTATTATAATATAAATTTTAATTAAAAATAAAAATAATTAACGATGTTAACGATTTGGACTTAAGTGCATGTTTCTATAATAGAGGTGAGGAATGTGAAATTGAGGGAAGATCAAGGAATCTTGAAGTGATTTAATTTACTGTAAAATCAAAGTATTAGCATACTCTCTTATTTATATAAAAAAATCAGATAAAATCTCTCCATTTCTTTTTTTGCTATGCTTATGCTTTTTTTCACTTTTATGACTAAACTATATTAATCATCCCTTTGTTTTACTTAAATTACACAAATC
>JBAGKO010217634.1:0-12746 GCA_037177275.1 Acacia concinna
ACTAATTGTATCAAGAGATTGTGCATTTTAGTGAAGATAGAAACTTGATTTTAACTTGAGAGAGCTTTGTCAAGTGCATTTGAACCCTAGACTAACACATATACTCATTTGTATCACCAATAGAGAGGAGGTTAATCATGTTTTATGAAGTGCAAAGGGGAGAAATAATCCTAAACCCCATTTTATCCTTGAAGTCAAAAAGTCATTTGTGTATGTTACTTTTTAGTTTAATTTAGGTTTGTTTCATGGTTACCTTTCACCCTTGATATTTGAATCACTCAAATTAAGCAAAAATGTAATAATTGATACTTAACCGGGTTTTGAAACCAAATCTCCGTGGGAACGATCTTTACTTATCACTTTATTACTTAGTGCAACCCGTGCACTTACGGTGCGAACAATAGTCTAAGGTTTTAGGCTGTTTACTCTGAAATCTTATGAGTAATCACTGCCTCTAATCGTGGTCTAATCTCCCCTATTTATATGATAATTACAGACCCTAATCTAAATCTTATCTTTTCTGATTACGGTCCGAAGTCGCGACCTAGGAATCTTCACGTCACGACCTGGCTTCGGGAAAACTCCTTCCAGGTTGGCTTTGCTCCAAAACACACAGCTTCATTAAATCTTCTCAGGTCACGACCTAATAGGTCCAAGTCACGACCTCAGTGGGCAGAACATCATACTCCATGTGTTTGTGCTTCAAGCTTCGGTGTCTCTGTCCTTGTTCTATTTTGGATTCCATTTTCTTCTTCGCTTGCCTGAAAATATCATCAAAAAAGGAACATTTGCCAAGGCAAGTGAATGATTAAATAAATAATAAAAATAATACCATTTTTAGCTATAATTTATCAAAATGAAAAGTATAAACATTTTATCCACAAAGTACAAATACCATGCAATTTAAAGGTGAATGTGTGCAATTAAGACATAAAATACCCCAAAAAACCATATAAATATCACGCTATATCAATAACTTATAAGTAACTTTTATAATCTTTTTTTCCAAACATATGGTGTGTTTGGATTAAAGATTATAATCGATACTTTAGAAAAGTAAGATTGAGTAATTTGATTTGTGTTTGGAATAAAGATTGTAGAAGTTACTTATAAATTACTTATACAAAAGTAAAGTTTGTTTAGTTGAAATTTTGTAAAAATAACTTTTGATGGGAAATGACTGAAAAATGCATAAATTATATTATACAGATTACACATATATATCTAAATATATTGTGATATTTATACTACCTCTGATCCTAATTATAAGATATAGTTAACTCTTTTGACTTCTTTAATCTCTAAAAAAAAATCAACTTGGTTTTATAATTAGGAACAGAGGGAATATTATTACATGTAAATATAGTATGATATTTATATTACTTCCAGTTCTGATTATAAGACCTAGTTGACTCTTTTAGCTCTCTTAATCTCTCCAAAAAAAAAATCAACAGGGTCTTATATTTAGGATCAAAGGGATTCTTATTACATGTAAATATAGTGTGATATTATATTACTTCTGGTCCTAATTATAAGACCTGGTTGACTCTTTTGGTTTCCTTAATCTTACAAAAAAAACCAACTGGATCTTATAATTAAGACCGGAGGGAGAATATATTACATGGAAATATATTATGATATTTACACTACATTTAGTCCTAATTATAAGATTTAATTAATTTTTTAAAAAAGTGAAGGATGTAAAATAAGTTACTTAATTATATCATATATTGTGTTTTATTATATTATATATTAGTTCATAAGTTAAATAAAATATTTGAAAAAATGATAAATTTTCATACTTTAAAATAAGATAATTAATTTTTTTAAAATTTTTTAAAAAGTTAAATGGATATTATAACTAAAACTGTTTGAGTACATTACAGAAAAAAAAAAAAGAACAAGTGAACAGTCAATTGTATCTCCATCGGCGAAAAAACATCCTTTTTCTATACTGGATTCATACTCCAATCGACACTATTCACGATTGTAATAATCGTTGGGCCAAACATTAGATTTTTTTTAACTGTTGTAATGGAAAACGTACGATTTAGCTTGTCTATCGTTAAAACAAACATACAAATAAATAAATTACTTAATCTTATTTTAATTCAATTTTTTTTTAAAAAATAACTATTACAATATTTATTTCAAACATACTGAACTTTCCAAAAGAGTAACGAGAGGCAGACGAACAACAGGGATGAAGCGAGGTTGAGGGTGAAGATTCCAAAAGAGTAAGGAGAGGCAGACGAACAACAGGGATGAAGCGAGGCTGAGGGTGAAGATGGAGTCAGATTTTTACGGTGAGGGAGGCAAGATTGAGATGGAGTCAAATCAAAAGAAAGTAAAGGAAGTAAGGGACAGAGGGTGTCGGTCACGGGAGTGAGGTGGTGAACATTTTTTTGTTTTAAATAATAAAGGTAGAGTGGGAAGCAAGCCTACTCATCAACACTTTAACTTGGAAGTTTGGACCGTAGACCTCTCACTTCCCACCCTTCTGCACTATTCTGCTCTTTACTTTTACTCCCTAGACCTCTTTTCTCAGTCCCCCGAGAGATCGGATCTTCCCAATCGAGCGCTATAATGCAGATGGTGAACGATGGCGTCATACCATATCTTTCCGAAGATATCCTCACAAACATTCTCAAGAGACTTCCTGTGAAGTCACTCATTCGATTTCAATGTGTATGCAAACATTGGAAAAATCTCATCAAGCGACCATCTTTCGTTGCAGACCACCTACACCACTCAAGTCTTCAAAACCCTTCTCTTCTTTTCCAACGAGATTTTAGTGCAGATCCTTTGCAGTTATGTTTGCTGGATTGCGGCATGCAAGTTCGTGAGGTCCAGAATGTTCCTTCCATGGGTTCCAGTCGGGTTAGTATAATCGGTTCCAGCAATGGCTTGGTATGTGTTGAATTTGACGACTATGGTAAATTTCCTTGGTCTCTTTTATTGTGGAATCCTGCAATGAGAGAGGTCAGACAAGTGCCCAGAACTGTTCATGATTGTAGGGGTGGGCACTGCTTAGGATTTGGGTTCAGTCCTGTTGTTAATGATTACAAGATATTGAGAGCTTGTGCTAAGTTTAATGATGTCGTTAATCGAGTGGAGGTGTTCTCTTTAAATACTGGACTGTGGAAGGAAATAAATTTGGGGAACATAGAGGGGGTAAGAATTCTTCCTGACCCTGTCACGCGTCTTCCTAAAATTGTCACGGTTAATGGAGCTATGTTTTGGTTTGGGTTAAAACCAGTTGCAGAGGAGGGAGAGGGTGGTATTCGTTTGATAGTTTCGTTTGACATAGCATTGGAAGCCTTTATATTGATACCAATGCCTAATTTGGGGTTTGACATAAAATGTGACTATTATTTGGGTGGTAACCCTATGCTTATGGTTTATGAGAACAAACTTGCTATACTTTGGGATATGATGATAGGAGAGTTTGATTCTTTTTTTGTTAGTTTGTGGGTGATGGAGGAGGGTATTGGTCCATCTGGAGAGAGATGTAGTTGGACCAAGAAATATACTAGCAGACCATTTTTATGCACCATAACTCCAGTGGCTATTTGGAGGGATGAAATCGTCTCCATTGTTAGGTATATACATGAACCCTTCATTGGTATTGGATGTGAAGGGGAGACTATTTTCTCGCTGTTCAATATAAATACGGGTGAATTTAAGTGGTTTGCTATCCGCTCTCATGACCTTGGTCAGTATATTTCCAATTTTGTTGAGAGCCTTATACCTGTTGGCAACATCTGCACTGAAGAGCCTTGATCCAGAATCCTTTGTAGTTTTGTTGAGAGCCTTGTATGATCTGGTAACAGCTTAGATCCCTTTGTAATTATAAGGCTTGATATTCTTCAGAGTTTTTTCTCTTGCAGGTAAACACGGATGCTCTGCCGTAGATATTTCTTGGTTTATGTGACCTATCTATACTATCACTTGAAGTTTTCTTTAAAAGATGCTTATATAAGTGAATTGCTTGTATGGATGGCATGGGACTTCTTGTCACAATTGGAATGTGATGTAAAGTGCAAACCATGTGAGTATGGGTAATAGCGGTGTTTTCTATTTGATGGTTAGGAGAGACTGTACCTCTCGAGAGTATAGAGTGGAGTCTTTTCTTCTTTGTGTCCTCTGTTTTCTCTGCTAGAATATACTCTTTGGAGTTGTTTCTTCAGTTGACAATACATATTTAGCTTGTGTGAGCCATTTTATGCCAATCGTTCTATTGAGGGAGTAAGGTGAGCCAAGAAACTTTGAGTTTGTTTTCTTTTCAATTTCGTTTATAGTGGAGAAATGAATTAAGTAGATTGATTTGTGCGAGTAGTTTGCTAGTTCAAGCACCAATCAAACACCATGAGCATGTGTAGATGATGAGCAGGCATTGAAGGAAGAAACAAGCAAAATGAATAATAGGAAAATCCATAGGAGATTGCTAAACACCATAGGGATCCTTTAAAAATAGATCTTGTGAATTGTTCTGTTGTTTGATTTAGTTCCAACTTTCAAGTTGTACGCTGCACAGAAAAGAATTAATATCCTAAAATGTTCTAGCACTTTGGAATCTATGACTACTGTTATTACCATGGCAGCTTACTGTGGAAACCAGAGGTTACCACAAACATTGAGAAAAGACAACATCTTTCATTAATAGACTCAGCTTTACTCTAAGGCCTTAAATCATACAGATGACTAAGTTTTCTTTCTTTCCTTCTTTTTTTTCCCTCAAAAATATGGAATTCTTTCATTCATGTGCTTCTCCTCTTTCGTTATGGTCCTTTTTAAAATTTAGGTCGTGATTATTTTTGTTCTGGATGTTGTCCTCAAGTATGTTCTTATAATATTTGCAGTGTTATTATTTATTAGTGACTTGAGGTAGCTCAATTTTTTTAAAAAAAAATTAATTAAAACTTCAGTTGATTTTCTTCAATTTCTGAGTGGGAGCCAGACACTTGTGGCTTGTGATTTGCACTACAACCAATAAATCTGCATTCAATAGTCTGATGGGAACATTTGTGAGCATTGTATAAGGTTTAGATAGATGGCTTGTTTGGTATGACTTGGTGGTTGTTTGGAATGATTTATAAGTGGTTTATTGTGGAGTACGAAGTAAGTATGTGAGAGGGGTGTTTCTTGTACTTTGTGTATAAGATCTTATTTGACTAAAATAAGTTGAACCAAACAAGCCCTTAAATTAGCTAAATAATATCTTATGCACAAAGTATAAGAAAGACTCCTCTCACATACTTTGTAGTCCGTAAATAAAATTTTATTATCTCTAAATAAGTTATTCCATACAAGCACATAGTATTAACAAGCTTAGCCAAAAACTTGTTGAGCAACTCTTAATTGGAACCACCACCTCTTTAATTCTTTGACATATATCATAGGAGTGAACAATAAATCTACAAAGTGATGTATGGATTTGCTTTGTTAAGTTGCTCTTTATCTTTTGAGATGTGTTTAGTCGAGATTTGGTTTCTTTCGCCTGTTTTATTTCTCTACTTCCCATCTCAACCCGGAGATTAAAATTTGAATGATCATGATTTAATGTTTTATAAAATGTTAAATTATTAAAGTAAATAAATAAATTTAAATATCGTTGAAATAAAGAAAAGACAAATAGGTGATGTGAGTTTATAAAATCCTATTTCAGATGTCATGTTAGAAGTCAGGGATTTAAAGTTACATAAATGCCCTTGCCCCTCATTCTCACCCTCTCATATTTTTTGTGAAACATGTTTATGTAGTCGTTAATATGAATTTTTATGTTATTAATCATGCTATAAATGTTGTTAACAATCCATGAAACTTGTATCCACAAAATTAAATTTGGATATAAGTGTTGTTTGTTAGGATATGCAATTGTGAAACATGCTATTAAAGTAGTTAATCTAAGCTAATGAAGATACAAATATTGTTATTAACTATTGAAATTTGTGCCTTTAAAATTAAATTTAGTACAAGTGTTGGTTTTTTTAGATAGGAAGTTGTGTAACATGTTATCAATATTGTTTATCTAAATTCTCAAGTTGTTAATCGAGATACAAATATTGTTATTAACTTATGAAACTTGTACTTTCACCTAATTTAGGGTAGTTTGGTGTTTTGGTTTAATTTGGAAATTTCAAATTCTTACAACAATTGTGACATGTGATTTTCCAAATTCACATCACCTATTTATCTTTTTTTATTTAAATAATTTTTTTTTTGGATTCTCCCTATATTATTTAAAAGTAATTTTTAGAGAAAATTCCATTTTAATACATTTTGAATTTTTAAAACTTAAAAAGGCATGTTAAAATTTTAAAAAGATGATAAGGTACTGTGGACTAAATTATGTTTTACAAATGTTGACATATTTACTAAAATGCTTTTGACTTATTTAAAATTAAAAATAGAAAAAATTGCCCTTCATCAGAGCATTACTATCGGCCGCTTGTTAGCCATACTTGTGGCTAGTTGGAGCTCTAGCACTAGTGAGGTAGAGGTTTTTTTTTTTGGAATGGCAAAAAGCTGCGTTCAAATGGTTTCTACCTCACTTGAATATGAGGAGGCTTTGGTGGCCAACACACACACACACACACACATATATGCACAAGTAAATATATGAAGAGTAAAAATAAAGGTCTGATGCTATTAACTAAATAAGTAACGGAAATGATGAAATGCGTAATAAAAATGATTAAATGAGTAATGACGTTGACTAAAGGTGTATTGGTATTGAATGAAAGGTAATGTTATTGATTGGACGTGTGATGACATTCTTCATATGGATAATAAGATTGACCAAATTGGTGATGGCATTCACCAAACACCTTTATCCACCAGATGAGTAATGTTATTGATTGGAGGTGTAATGACATTTACTAGATAAGTAATGAAATTGGCTAAATTGGTAATGACATTCACCAAACCTTTATTACCTATTCATTTGGTGGATAAAGGTTTGGTGAATGTGTCAACATTTACAAACTCAGTTTAGTCTATAGTTTCTTAATTTTTTTTAAAATGTTATCTGACTTTTTTGAGTTTTTGAAATTCCTGAACTGTTTTATTGAAATTTTCCCAAAAAATAAATTGTAAATATCAACCAACGTATGGTAGTCAAATGTTTCTCTATTCATATGTACTTTTTTATTTAAACAAATAAAAAAAATACTTAGTACTAATTCCTATTTAAAATATAAGATTTAGTTAGTTTTTGAGAGAATCTTAAATAAAGTTAATTAAATTATTCTAAAACATTTAAATTTATTGTTTTTTTATCAAACTATTTTCGTTTAATTTTTAAATTAATAATATAATGATACATTAGATATAGTATTAATAAATACCATATTCACTTTGACAAAAAAAATTATAGATGTGTTCCTAAAAAATTAAAAGAAAAATGATTTATTTATTTATTTTGGCTAATAGAAAACGATTTATTTCATATAGTACTTTTCCAATAAAATGGAGCGGCTTATATAACCACGTGACGCTTCCCTTGTTAATTGCGAGAAGCTCCCTCCTCCGAGTTGAGCACCATGAAGGGGCGGCGATGGATGGCGACACCGCATTTCTTCCGCAAGAAATCATCACCAATATTCTCACGCGATTTCCTGTGAAATCCCTAATCTGATTTGAATGTGTGTCCAAAAAATGGAAAAATCTCATCAAGACTCCATCTTTCATCGCAGAACACCTCAACCATTCCAGTGATCAAAACCCTTGTCTTCTTTTGCAACGGAATACAATGAATGATCCAATGCATCGATATTTGCTCAATCGCGATTTGCAGATCCTCGAAATTCTGAAGACGGATGACCTGTCGGGTGCTAACATCGTCAGTTCCAGCAATGACCTGCTCTGCAATAAAATGTATAATATATCTATTCCTTCTCTTTTATTGCGCAATCCAGCGACTAGAGAGACGAGAGAGGTGCGTAGATGCAGAACTGTTGATAACTTTAAGGGTAAATGCACGGTAGGATTTGGGTTCAGTCCAATTCGTAAAGATTACAAGATAGTAAATACCTATGCGTCTCACTTTGATACAGAGGTGAATCAAGTGGAAGTTTACTCATTAAGCACAGGGTCATGGAAAGAAATAGAACTGGGTAACTTAGAGCAGGTCTGTCTTGTTTGGGAAAATGTAACTGCTAATGGAACAATATTTTGAGTTAGGAAATACTACAGAGTGAATAGTGAAGCGCACAAAATCAGTGCTCTGGCTGTATATTTATAATACGCAATACAATATTCTGGAATGGTATAGCTGTACAAGGAAATAACAGAACCTACATGATGTTGACACGTACACAATGATCCTAACAGAATATATACAGTCAGGACCACATGACAGAATCCTAACTAATTATAATTACATTACTAATCATAATCTAACATCCCCCCTCAAACGAGAGGGTGTAATAGCCAGCCCGAGTTTGCTTCTGAATTCCTTGAACTGAGGATATGATAAGGCTTTAGTAAAACAGTCAGCAACCTGATATTTCGATGGTATGTATCTGATATCAATAAAACCTGATAAAACTAGATCGCGAATGAAATGAACATCAATCTCAATGTGTTTACTTTGAGAATGTTGGACTGGATTGGAAGCCATAGCTTTAGCACTTAGATTATCACACCAAATGACAGTAGGTTCTTTTAAAAATAGTCCAATTTCAAATAGCAAAGAAGCTAACCACTTGATTTCAGCTGCACCATCAGCAAGCGATCTATATTCAGACTCTGTACTAGATCTAGAAACAACCTTTTGTTTCCTTGAGGCCCATGACACAAGAGTATTACCCATAAAGATACACATTCCAGCTACAGATCTCCTGTCATCTAAATCGGTTGCCCAGTCAGCATCAGTATACGCAGACAGTTGAAAAGATTTACAGGGCTTAATATGCAAACCAAGACTGTAAGTACCCTTTAGGTATTTGAAAATACGTTTGACAGCCTGATAATGAACAGTTCTCGGTTGAGACAAGAATTGGCTAAGTTTATTAACTGCATAGGAGATGTCAGGACGGGTAGTTGTAAGATATTGCAGGGATCCAATAGCTTGTCTAAATCTAGTGGGATTTTCTAGAGGACTACCATCATTAGCCGAAATAGTTCTGCCAGTAACCATGGGAGTATCTACTGGTGCACAATCACCCATATCGAATTTCCGAAGTAGATCAATCACATATTTAGCTTGATTTAGATAGATACCAGTATGATCACGATATACTTCTAAACCAAGAAAATAGTATAGAGGACCCAAGTCTTTTAACGAAAAAAATCTGATTTAACCGATTCACAAACATATTCACAAACTTCAGATTGCTTCCGGTTATCAGTATATCATCGACATAAATCAAAACAAACACAACCAATTTTGGTGTTTTCAACATAAAAAGAGACATATCGCTCTTAGCATTTCTGAATCCCCAATTGATCAGAGTTAATCTTAGACGATCAAACCAAGCTCTCGGAGCTTGTCGCAGGCCGTATATGGCTTTAATTAATTTACAGACATGCTTAGGATACCTGTGATCGATGAACCCCTCGGGCTGTCGCATGTAAACTTCTTGGAGATAGCCGTTGAGAAACGCATTGTTCACGTCGAGTTGTCGAATCTCCCAGCCGAAGGTAGCAGCTATCGTCAAAATCAACCTGATTGTGGTTGATTTTACAACAGGGCTGAAAGTCTCGCTGAAATCGACACCCGGCATCTGTTGGAAACCTTTGGCGACTAATCTTGCCTTATGCTTCAAGATCGATCCGTCAGCCTTGTATTTAGTCTTGAACGCCCACTTATTGTCGATCAGCCTCTGATTGCAGAAAGGAACAAGAACCCATGTTTTATTTTTTATCAGCGCCGCATACTCTTCTGCCATAGCCCGACTCCATTCTGAGGAGGAGAGAGCAGCTGTAACACTCGAAGGTTCCAAACCCTTAACCAATGTAACATTGTCCTCTGCTTTCAGAAGCCCAACGTAAGGGTATCTGGGCCTGGTTATGCCAGCTTTGGCCCGTGTCACCATATTATGATGATTGATGGGCTGCAACATTGAAGATGACTCACAAGCTGATTCACGGTCTACCGAGGACAAATCATTGGACTCAACCTCATTAGAAATCTCCAAGGCTAAAGACTCAAGAGATCCATTTCCAGAAGATGAACTTGGACTATCAGACTGCTCAATTTGACCATTTGAGTGCATGCTGGAACTCGCACTATTATTCACATATTCATCAACCAGCTCAGTGTTAAGCTGATGGTCACGAGTTTGAATAATAATTGGAATTGAATCTCCAGAACCTGAGCCAGACATTGATTTCCTGCGAGTCATAAAACCAGAAGCAAAAGGAAAAGTCAGATAGTCAAAAACAACATGCCTAGAGATGAATATTTTTCCAGAATCACTCAAACATTTGTGACCCTTTTGCTGAGATGCAACTCCTAAATATACACACTTCTGACTATGAAACTGAAATTTATGAGCATTGTAAGGTTTTAGACATGGGTAGCAGGCACATCCGAAGGGTTGAAGAGTTTCATATGTTGGTTCTGTGTTATACAATCTGAACAAAGGTGTTTGTCCATTGCACACTGGAGTCGGTAACCTATTTATCAAATATACTGCCATCTGAAATGCATCTACCCAATACCTCAGAGGCATATGAGCATGTGCCAACAAGGTTAAACCAGTCTCTACTATATGGCGATGCTTCCTCTCTGCTCTTCCATTCTGGACAGAAGTGTAAGGACAAGTAAACCTGAGATTAATTCCAGCTTCTTGAGCTATTGGAATGAACGGCTTGAACTCTGTGCCATTATCACATTGGATAGATTTTATTGTTGTGCCAAACTGATTTTCAGCATATGCCTTGAAGTGTTTGAAGGCAACTACAGCTTCTCCTTTGTGTTTGAGCGGATATAACCATGTATAACGACTAAAATCATCAAGGAAATGAATATAAAACCGATGCCCAGTAGTTGAACACAATGGTGCAGGTCCCCACAAGTCAGTGTGAATTAATTCTAATGGCATTTTTGCATGAGATTTAGAGAATGAGAATGGCAACATTTTGGATTTCCCTGATTGACAAGCTTCACATACTAAATTCTCATTGATAGGAAACTTGTAATTACATTTATTCATGACTTGTCTTAAGACCTTAACACTGGGATGTCCTAGAGTATGATGCAAGTTGAAAAACTTGGAGTAATCCACTCCTGAATTATGTCCAGTGGCCATTAAAGTTGTCGGTTGATATTGTTGTCTACTTGGGTTGCTTTCCACCATTGGATACATGCCCTCCTTGATTTTCCCTTGCATCAGAAGCTTGCCCGAAACCATGTCCTTCACATTACAGCCACGGTTAGTAAACTTGACATTGACAGGATTATCTCTAATTAGCTTATGGACACTAATCAGATTTTTAGTAGCAGTGGGAACAAGGAGCACATCTTTTAACTGTAAATTGACATGATCACAGGGAATGGAAACTGAACCAATGCCTGATATTGGACTTTTCTCACCGATACAAGTTGTCAAATGAGACTTACCCACTAGATGAATGGCATCAAGATTATCAGTATGTGGAGTTACATGGTAATTTGCTCCACTATCCATATACCACGCTAGATCAAATGAGGTGTGTGGAGTAGCATAAGCTTGCAAATAATAGGACGAGTCACCACAGTAATCAGGTCCGTGTTGATCATAGTTCTGAAAATCCTTGTCTCCATGGTAATAACATGTTGCCAGAGAATGTCTAGATCGTTGACAGTGAATGCAATACGGACGTCCTCTGCCATTCCGTCCTGTTCCACCTCTTCGGCCTCGTCCTCTTTCACCTCTGAAATTAGGTGAGCCACCACACCATGTTCCACGACTGGAACTTGAGTCATGCCGATTGTCAGTACGATCATCTTTTTGTGCGACATTAGCAGAAGGTTGCAAGGTCATGTTAGAGAAATGATTCAGCTGATTAATCCGTGTTTCAAAAGCCATTAATGCGGCTTAAGCTTCGACCCATGACAAATCTAGTTTGTCTATGAGTTTGACAACAATTGCATTATACTCGGCATCGAGACCATTCAAAGTATGAAGGATAAGATCATCGACTGCAATTGGAGATCCAGCTAGCGTTAACTCATCTGATATGCTCTTCATCTTCGTCAGATATTCATCCATTTTCAACACGTTCTTACGAGTGTTGTGTAGCTCATTTTTTATTACCATGACTCTGGCTTTAGTCGAGGCACAAGTTAGCTCACGAGCACCATTCCAAAGAGCTTCAGCAGTACAACAATGGAGCAGCTGAGCTCCGACATCCTGAGTCATCGTGTTGCGTAGCCATCCAACAAGTAAGCGGTCAACCGAGAACCACTCTGTATAGCGTGGGTTTGGCAATTTCTCTGTGCCATCAACAATAAGTTTGGGTGGAGCACTTACGGTGCCATTGATATGGCCATCGAATTGGTTTCCTTCTATCAGTGGAAGCACGATTGATTCCCATACCAGAAAGTTGGTGCGATCCAGCTTGATCGCAGTGGTCTGGCTGGAGGAGTTGAACAGAGGATAATTTTTAGGGCCAGCTGATGTCGCAGAATCCATGGATGAAGAGACAGACATCTTTCTTTCTCTTGTTTCTCTGATACCAAGTTAGGAAATACTACAGAGTGAATAGTGAAGCGCACAAAATCAGTGCTCTGGCTGTATATTTATAATACGCAATAC
>JBAGKO010217684.1:0-12745 GCA_037177275.1 Acacia concinna
AAAGGGTGGCTAGGGCCTTATAAAGAAGAAAGATGAGCTTTGGGCCAAGGTGATTAGAAGTAAGTATAAATGTGGTGGTGATCTTATGACTCATATCAACAAATCATGACCTGGATCCAGATTTTGGTACAGTATAAAAAACAACTAGACTTTATTGGATAAAGGCATTAAGAAGATTAAACTTGAGGATAGATGAGATGGAGTAAGATAGAAACTTGAGCCTCATGGGAGCTATTCGGTGAAATCAGAATAAGGATTGATCCATAATGATAACTCTCCTCCTTCTTCAATTTGTAATAAGGTATGGAAATTAAAAGTTCCGCAACGATGTAAGACCTGTTTATAGGCCATATTGCATAACATGTTATTAACAAATACATTAAGGGTATAATGCGGAATGGCAGAATATGCTACTTGTGTAGTATGTGGAGAGAATATGGAAAACTTATTACATGTTTTAAAGGATTTTCCAAGAACTAAAAGTTTCTGGAAGAGCATAGTTCATGGCAAGTACAAGGTAAAGTTCTTTAATACAGATTTATGAGAATGGTGTGCTTTAAATTTGTCTAAACCAATTGGTTCTGTGGAGGACACTAAATGAGCAGAATTTTTTGCAATGTTGTGTTGGTTGATATGGAAATTTAGAAATGAAAATATTTTTGAAGGGCTTAATGCAGATCTTAGTCCTTTAAAGATTCATGTAGCCGCCATAAATGATTCCATATGTAGAAACAATAAGCGGTGCCATAATGTGAACTTGCAAGGGAGTCTGAAATGCCTGAGGCTCACTCAGCAACAATCCCCTCATGTTATTATAAACTTTCTGTAGATGGTGCATTCTTAGAACTTCTTTGCTCGGTAGCTTGTGAAGGAGGCATATGGGACCCATAAGGTAAGTTCTATGGGGGATTCATGATGAGAATTCAGCAAGAGGGATCTTTAAGTGTTGAGCTCTAGGGCTACTTAACTGGTTTAAAGCAAGCTTGGGACATAGATATAAGGAAAGTGGTTCTACTTACAAACTGTCTTGACGCTTGGAGACTTTGTCGAGAAGAATGTACTGAGTTACACATGCAACGAAGCTTGGTGTTGGAGATTCGAAGTTTAGTGGAGCATAGTTGGCAGGTAGAGATTCGTCACACCCCAAGGAACCTAAACCTGGTTGCAGATAACCTTGCAAAAAGAGCACTCAATATGGAGCTTGGATTCTACTTAGTAGATAGACTTGACACTGACTTGGTTCACATGAAACTGGGTTAGCAATAGCATTTTTGTTTTTGTTTGTTTCTTAGCTTTCATCATGTATTGAAAAAATATATATATTAGTATATATTTAATAAAAATATTAGATTTTCTAGTAAAAAATACAAATATTAGTATATTATATATGTTAATTAAAATAATAAGAAAATAATTTTGGGACGAGACAAAAGGCTAGGATGGGACAAAGCCTATCTCACATCCTATCTTGTCTTGGTAATAATTTTGTCCCATCCTACTATCTCGTCCCAAATTGCTCAGGACAGGATTATCCTGTACCAAAATGACTAAGATCGGGACAGGATGACGAGAACGGGATATAATGGAACACCCCTATAGTAATATGCCAATATATATCAATGACACGATGGTGGTAGTGGTGGTATCATATCCAGTAGTATGCCAATATGTATCAACGATGATCAATTCTTATCAACTGTCCATTAGTAATGGACTAATCCATGAATCGCAAGCAAGAAATTTGGTTCAACTTATGAAACCTATTAGAGATAGAGGATAATCAGGGATTATAATCAATTAGAGATAGAGAACAACCAGTGATTATAATCAAGAATTATAATGTAAAAATAATTAGCATTTAGTTAGTTGCCTATTTTAGTTTATTTCCTATTTATTGTCATTATTGTATTATCTCCTGATTTAGTGTATATAAGGAGGCCCCATTATATATATTATACACATAAGTAATATTTCGTTCTCCCTACATGGCATCAGAGCCAAAAGAGCACTTGGGTTTCAATTTGCGTTGTTTTTATATCCCAAGGCAACAAGTATTGTAAGGGGCGGTATCTTTTAGGAGTATAAGAAGAAAAGATAAAAAGAAAATAGTACACAATGTCTTTAATGAGTAGGCAGCACTTGCTAAAAATATTTTGAGAAAATTAAAATATTTAATACTAAGAAAAATTAATATAAAAGATATTGACCAACCTAACATATTTACATACTAAGCCTCCAATTGGATTAACGATGTGCACGCAAAAACATCCGATTCAACCCCCAACGTCTGATTTCCATAAGAAAAAATTGTGGATATTTGGATTCCCATTTAGCAAAATGTCATATTTTGGCAAAATGTCAGATATCTTATAAGCACGAATTTGTTGCTTAATGGGACGTTTATGTTCTATAGAAAGCAAGGAGTTTTTTTTTAAAAAAAATATATTACAATTTAATTTATTCGATCTTAATTATAAGACTTTGTTGACCTTTTTAGAGAATTCTAAGAAAGCTAATTATATTATTTTAAAGCGTCAGAATTTATAATTTTTCTTCAAATTATTTTGTTTGACTTATGAACTAAGATACTCCCTTTGGTCCTAATTATGAGGGACAATTGACTTTTTTGAACAATCTTAAGAAAGTTAATTACATTACTTTAAAGTATTAAAATTTAGCTTTTTTAAAATTATTTTATTTGACTTATAAACTAATATATAATATAATAAAATATATGATATGTTTAAGCAACTTATTTTACTTCCTTAACTTCTCCTAAAAAATTCAATTGGGCGTTATAATTAGGACAAGAGAGAGTATAATGTAATAAAACAAAAGATATGATATAATTAAGTATCATATTTTGCTTCCTTAACTTCTCAAAAAAAAGTTAACTGAGTCTTATAATTAGAACCAAAGGTAGTATAAATATCACAATATATTTACATGTAATATATACTCCCTATGATCCAAATTATAAGTCCCACTTAACTTTTTTGGAAAATCATATGATATGACTCATGTCCTTTTCAGTCATTTTCTATCAAAAGTTATTTTTCAACATATCAATCGAACAAGTTTTACTTTTACATAAGTAACTTATAAGTGACTTATGCTACCGTCACTAGGAGATTACATATCAAAAATTGTGTTTTTGGGATATGAGTAAGTCAATAAGTGGGGGCCAAGAGGAAAAAAAAAGAAACAAGAAAGATGAAAGGTCGTGCGTGTACCTTAATAGGGACCAATATACAAAAAAAAGGAATGAAGTTGTAAATAGCACGGTCAAGAAGTAGAAGCAAGTGGGGCTATGAGGAAGAAAAAATAAATATAGACATCAAGCTTTAGCAATAGAGGAGTTGAGAGAAAAACAAAGAGAGGAGTTGTAAGAAAAATGAAAAGGCAAGAGAATGATGAAGAGACTCTTGGAAAAATGAGGAAGAGTGAAAAAAATAGGGGTGGAGGGGAAAAGAGGTTGCTTGCTAAGACAAGCGCCCCCTTATATATTGGCCTTTGCTCTCACGGTCTCCCTTAGGGGGTGCTTGTACAAAAAAGCGCCCCTTATACCTCATGGATGTAAAATCCTTTTTTTAAAACTCAGTTACCAAAATATTTTCTCTTACTTTGAAATTAACGATGATAGAAAATAATTGAACTAACTCATTTGAAAACATTTATCATGGTTAAAAAGATTAAAATTACTTAATGAACTTATTCATGATACAAAAGAGACAGACTGAATATTTAAAACCTATCATCACTAACATTATTTGTTAAATCAAACTTTAATTAATTAACACACTTGGGCCTTGAGGTTTTCGAGCTCAAAATATCACATATAATCATAAGCTCAAATAATGAAACCATCAAAACATATTTATGACACCATGAAAAATCAAAACATGCATATGTGGATCCATAACATCATTTAATGAAACCTCTAAAGGCCTCTGGCATTCTACTAGCTCATTAGCTATTGACAATTCAGTCAAAAGTATACAGTTGAATCAAAGTATACAAAATAAGCTCTATGAGTAGCAATATACATTAATTTAAAACATATAAAGAGACAATGGAAGCTATACCAAGATAAAGAACTATCTACGCCTCCGAATCTCTCCCTAACGTTCCTGCAAGGGAACAATCACTTGAAAAATGCTAAGAGTGACGGGGTGAGACAAAAGCCTCAATAATCAAAATTTCAACTCATCTTGCATACCAACATGAACTAATGGGGTGTTAAGTGGGACATAATATAAGCAATGCATATAATATCAACACCATATCTCATAATTATTCACTTTCACTCCTTCAAGTCTCTCCCAAAAGAGGTATATAAACACATAAGTCCAATAAGGCATGTCAAGTGAAATATAAAATGTTGACACATATATATCTATCACATTATCTCAAATTTATACAAATTAATGTATTTAAGTCTCTCCCAAAGGAGGAATGCAAACACAAAAGCCTAAGAAGGTCTATCACCATTATTATGGAGACATACACACAAGCCACAATGGTCTATTCCTTCTCACATGAATGAAAAAAAAAAGCTATCAAAGTCTGTCATTCTCTCTAGAACGTTTGAGTTATATGGGCCTATCCCAACAAGGGCGAATGAGCCATGCAGGCCTATCCCAATAGGGGCGAACGAGCCATGCAGGCCTATCTCAACAAGGACGAATAACCAACCCAATGTGCACCAATGGGAGGTCTTGCAACAACCACACTAATTATTGTGTATTTTAAGTTATTAAAACATCTTATTAAAATATTAAGTACTACTATAGTAAAAAAAGAAGAAAATCATTCCAAAGGTCTACCATAGTAGAAAAGGTATAACCAAAACACCTTATGAACAACGATGGTAGAAAAAGAAAGATGTCAGTCTACCATCATAAACAAGTATTAAACATATTACTTAAAATCACATAAGTCAATAGTATGATGATAAGGCCTTAAGTACTCGAAGCCCAATAACAGAATTTACCAATAGGCTTTATATCATTTCTCGCAATTATAATCTCATTAATCACACTTCAAGGATTTCCTGAATAAATTCCATTTACATATAGAACCATAACTTTAAAAATACCTTCATAAAAAGGAGTCCTCAATCAAAATTCATAATTTATAACTCATGACTTTGAGCCTCCTTTATTTACACTCCAACGTAGTAAATAAAATAAACTAGTTATGCAAATCTTAAAAGTATGTTCTCTAGTTATACCAGAGTATGAATGAACCCTAGGTGGCAATATATAAAGTCAACACATAATTACCAAAAAAGGAGGTTTACAATTGCACAATGCAAACCTAAACCTCTAAGTGCCTTCCCTGAACATATCCTTTTAGGAGCCTTGCCTGAAAAATAATAATGAACGACGGGGTGAGTCACATGGACCCAGTAACCACCATTCCAATTTAACAAGTATGCAGGGAATGATTATAAAATAGTTAAGCAGGCTAAATAACAATACATATAACATAGAGCATAAATATTTTTCCCATATACAGTAGTAATTCAAAGAATAATTATGTATGCACAAGACTCCCTCAACCACCCTTATAGTCTCCTTGTAACCGCTGACAAAACCCATGGGCTGAAATAGATAAGAGGATTCGTCTCTGCAACAAGACTACTCCAAGCTCTCTGATAGTCAGGTATAGCCTGGCCAAAAGCTACAAAACTCACATTAGACCACGGGTTCCCTTTCCTTAGAACATGGAAAAGGGGTCACATGTCCCTTGAGTTGACCCTTAACCTGATCAAGGCAGGATAATACCAAGGGTCCTGAGAATGTAAAAGCCAACTATTGGGCGCCAAGTAGGGGGTATACCACATGGTATAATAGTATCAAATCTCCCACAGTCAAAGCTCCGCACAATTCAAAACACAATTCAATATGCATCTCAACATTTCAACATCACAACATCCAGTGTTACCAAGTGATTCTTGTAATCAGTACTCAATATCATGCATTATCAACATTTATATAAATTATTCAAGCCTACTTGACTAAAAAGTTTGCTAGAAACATAATTTATACTATCACTGTACATTTTGCATATATAAAATAATATAGCATATATTTGTAGCAATTTAAAATACCAACATATACTTATAATCACCTCAACAAGCATATAAGGTAAATTGGAAAGTGGTTACCTCTTGCTAGAGATAATAAAAGTACCAACACTCCTGTAAAGCTTTGCTCAACAATTAAGAAGACTCTACATAGTGTGAATATTCATCAATAAGATGATAATCACGTGATATAATTAACAATTAGTAACTAAGCTCCCAACCGTCACTTACTAGTTCCTTAGAAAAATTCCTAACACTTGTATCATTAATCTATTTATCATTCTAATAGCATTATCCTCATTCTTACACTTTATTATACTCATTTAAGGTCATTAATTAATTTCTAAATACCTCACTTAAATTATAACTTCCCAATTCAAATATCAAATTCTATATTTATATTTCACTAACTAAACCATTCATAATTTTCAATTGAAGCTTGACAAATGAATTCCACAATTCAAACATTTTATAACCTTACATATAAATCTTAAATCACTTTTTAAAAGCAACAAGAAAGTCTATAAGCCTTAATTTTCAATATTAGACAAAAACCCATTTTCTGAGTCAAAATCTCGAGTTCTTAACGGTAACTCAAATCAAGTCCAATCACACTAAAAATTTAAACACAAGATACTCATCACCTATAGTTTCTAACCAAAATAATTCTTTAGCCAACAATGTCCAAATTGCTCATTCTAAAAGTACCTCAAAAATTCGCATTATTGCCCCCCCTAAATAGAAAAACACTCAAACTTATAATCTAATCACAAAATCAACTTTCAACAAGTATTTCTAAATTATCCATAACCAACTATCAAAGTTTCAACCAATAATTTGTTCCAAAAACTAAAACCCCTCTTTTATCACTTAGGTTTCAATGGCAGGAAACTTAAAATGTAAAAATCAACCTTATTCGACAAAAAAACCAAGTAAATACAAGTATTTACTTGCCTTTATAACTCTATGGTTTCTATTTGTTAAAAATTCGTACTTTTTTCAAGCCCTAATCTTCAAACTTCCTTTGTCTACAATAAGATTTACACTTCTAGAAAGCTTCCAATCTCCAAAAAAATATTTAGGAAATAAACGTTCAAGTTAGGAGATTTTATTATGAAGGATTGAAACTTAAAAGTATCATAATCCTCCATTAATGGAAAACATGAGAGCTGGCCGGAAGAAACGACCGCCGAATGAACAGAGGGAAATGGATAGGAGGGAGGAAGAAAGGTGAGGTAACATATAGGGAAAAAGATAAATAAATACCCTATAAATATAAAAAAACCTTAAAATATTATTCAAATTTGAAAAATGAAAAATGAGGGGCAGAAAATTGGTCAGTTTTAGTCATTCTTTGTTGAGTTTTATTCAATCTCTATTGCATTTTAGTTGTTTTGTTTTAGTCATTGTCTACTCAATTTTAATCATTATCTGTTGAGTTTTGGTCAAAGCTCTTCATTAGTCATTTCCCAAATTTGAATCATTTTTCAGGGTTTTTAATGTTTAGAAAGTATTTATTTATCTTTTCCCTGAACATATATTATAATGGTATGGGCCCTTACCATTATAATATTCATTTATTCATTTTTTTTTCCTTTTCCCATCCTTTTCTTTTTAAATATTATACATATTATATATACACACTTTTTTCCCCTCCCCTTTCTTTCCTAAAAATATAATTTGGAACTATGACCTTAGAAGTTACTCATTTTGTATAAATTATTTATATGCAATAATTTTATTGTAAATCACCATAAAATAATATCATCAAATTTAACTTAATACTAGTAATTATGATCTTCTTTTTTTCTAGTCATGTTACATTTTTTCCTTAATTTTATATTTCTAGATTTTGAATAATGCATTTAATATACTCTAAATCTCAAATTATTTTAATAAATCACTTCCTAATATTGCTTAAATAGTAGGAATAAAAATTAGGATGTTACAAGTCTCATCATGTGATAGTATTTTTCTCACATACATGCCATAATGGCCTATTCCTTTCTCTCAACAACAAATGAGCCACTAGACCTATCCCAATAGGGACAAATAACCAACCCAATGTGCACCAATGGGAGGTCTTATTACGTGATTATATTTTCTCTATTCTCTCTTTATCAATCACAATCAAACCCACTAATATTAGTGTCAATAATGCATAATGATTATCTCATACCTTTTTATGGTAATTCTCTTACAAACAGTTCAAGATAAAATATTTTTTCAACACTTCACATTTTCTCTGTCAATATAAAGTCTCACAAGACAATTTTATAATATCAAGAATATACACTCCAACAAAAAGTGCTCATCTCATTCCATTAATTCATATTACCAAAATTTATCAAAAGCAATACTTTAGCATCTATGATAAGTGAAAAGTGGTTATCTCTTGTCAAGTAAGGAAATATTACCACAAACAAAGGCCCTGTGCTTAACACCAACAATCATAAATCAATCTACATAATTTAACATCATGACGTATTAGTTCATCAATTAATTGAGTGTTAAGAACAACTTAAGAACTTAATCCCCTCTAGAGTTCTCAATTTCATTCTAGGCCACACTTAATCATCCCAACATGACTTGAGGTTTTCATTACCTTAAACAACTTGCCTAATACAACAAACAACCTCCAGTTACACAAATCAAGCAAAAATCTTGATTTTACAACTTAGCGATACATATAAGTAGTTAAAATTTGCACTTTGAAGTAAATAAATTCTCAAATTTTTCACAAACTATAAATAATCATTTTAACACAAGCTTCTATTTTCTCAAATAATTCAAATTACTCAGTTAAATTCTTAACAACTCCCAAATAGCTTACTTTGACAACAACAAAAAAAAAACCCAATTTCTCAAATATAAAACTCCATTAAAATTCCCATATTCAAATTTGAAACTCCAATCTCAAAATTATACCATCAAAAATTCAATATTAGCTCCAACAAACCCAAATCAACCATTTGTTTTAAATTTGATCGGTAAAACCATCACATATGAAATAATCATAAACTTTGTAAACAGAAAAATCATTTTAAATTTTCACAAAAACTAAATAATAAAACTGAACTGATTAGAATTAATTATTAATCATCCTCTACAATCCTACGATCACCTACTACCAAAAATATTCTCCAATCTATATGAAAATACTATCTTTAGAAAGAGAAAAAAACATAGAACAATTTCTATGAAGAAAGTTTTATGAGTATAAGTGATTTTGAGTACTTTATTGATCCTCAAAGTTTGCTCTAAGTTCTACAAAAATGGCAGACCATAGCAGTGGGAGAGGAAGAAGATGAAGATCTACATTTTTTCTCTCTCTTCCTACCACTTACGCAAAGTAATAAAGGGGAAGAAGTAATTAAATAATACCCTTTGAGAATATCACCTAGAAATAACAATAACAATAACAACAACAACAACAACAAGAATGACGATGGCCACAATGATGACAACAACAAGAATAGCAGCAGCAGTAACAACAATAACAATAATAACAATAATAAAAATAATAACTATATAATAGATTCTTTTTTTTCAATACATGATGAAAGCTAAGAAACAAACAGAAACAAAAATGCTATTGATAACCCGGTTCCACGTGAACCAAGTCAGTGTCAAGCCTATCTACCAAGTAGAATCCAAGCTCTATATTGAGTGCTCTTTTCGCAAGGTTATCTACAACCAGGTTTAGGTTCTTTAGGGTGTGACGAATCTCTACCTGCCAACTACGCTCCACTAAACTTTGAATCTCCAACACCAAGCTTCATTGCATGTGTAACTTGGTACATCCTTCTCGACAAAGTCTCCAGGCGTCAAGACAGTCTGTAAATAGAACCACTTTCCTTATACCTATATCACAAGCTTACTTTAAACCATTTAAGCAACCCCAGAGCTCAGCACTTAAAGATCCATCCTCCTAAATTCTCATCATGAATCCCCCATAGAACTTACATTGTGGGTCCCATATGCCTCCTCCACAAGCTGCAGAGTAAAGAAGTTCTTAGAATGCACCATCCATAGAGAGTTTATAATAACCTGAGGGGATTGTTGTTGAGTGAGCCATAGGCATTTCAAATTCCCTTGCAAGTTAACATTATTGCACCGCTTATTGTTTCTAAGTATGGAATCATTTATGGCGGCTACACGAATCTTCAAAGAACTAAGATCTGTATTAAGCCCTTCAAAAATATTTTCATTTCTAAATTTCCATATCAACCAACACAACATGGCAAAAATTTTGCCCATGTAGTGTCCTCTGTAGAACCAACTAGTTTAGACAAATTTAAAGTACATCATTCCCATAAATCTATATTAAAGAACTTTACCTTGTACTTGCCATGAATTATACTCTTCCAGAAACTTTTAGTTGTTGGAAAATCCCTTAAAACATGTAATAAGTGTTCCATACTCTCTCCACATACTACACAAGTAGCATCTTCTGTCATTCCACGTTGTACTCTTAATACATTTGTTAATAACCTATTATGCAATATGGCCCATAAACAGGTCTTACATCTTTGTGAAACTTTTAATTTCCATACCTTATTCCAAATTGAAGAAGGATGAGAGTTATCATTATAGATCAATTTGTATGTTGATTTCACCGAATAGCACTCATGAGGCTCAAGTTTCCATCTTACTTCATCTCGCCCATCTTTAAGTGTAATCTTCTCAATGCCTTTATCCAATAAATTCCAGTTGTTTTTTATATTGTTCCAAAATCTGAATCTAGGTCTTGATTTGTTGATTTAAGATATAAGATCAACACCACATTTATACTTACTTATAATCACCTTGGCTCAAAGCTCATCTTTCTTCTTTACAAGGCCCCATCCACCCTTTAATCATAATGCCTGATTTTGCATTTTCATATGATGCAAGTCTAGCCCACCTTTTCTTTTCTCCTTACAAACAATGTCCCAAGGTACAAGATAAGTTTTCTTCTTTTCGGCTATAGAGCCGCACAAGAAGCTCATTGCTCTACTTTCAACCTCTTCACATATCGTGGCCAGCAAACTTGAAGTTTACATAAGGTAAACAGGTATACCATTGATGACTGAGGACACCAAAGTATGTCTACCTGCCAATGTCAAATGATTCGCCTTCTAATTGCTAAGTCTCACTTTTACTGTATCTATAACATATTGATATGTATTCTTAGTAACTCTTTGATGATGTAAGGGAACCCTCAAATATTTTCCCAAATTCGTCGTTGGAGTAAATCCCAAAAGCTCACTTAACTGTTGGACTTGGGTTTGATTAACATTTTGAGAGAAGAAAATTCTAGTTTTTGCATTACTCACCTTTTGTCCTAAAGCATGGCAAAATCTATTCATACATCTTTGAATCACCTCTACTTGATCCATTGAAGCTTCTGACAATAATATAAGATCATCTGCAAAGAATAAATGGGACAGTGGATGACCATCTTTGCAAAGTCTAATATGCTTCCAATCTCCCTTAGACACCTCCTCCTAAATGATATGAGCAAATTTCTCCATACAATAACAAATAAGATGGAGAAAGAGGATCACCCTGCCTTATGCCCCTAGAAGGTAAAAATTCTCGAGTGGTACTACCTTCTCATAGAATTTGCATATTAACAATCATAATACAAGCTTTTATAAGAGAAATAATATGATAAGGAAAATTCAATTCCTCAAGAAAAGAAAGCACAAAATCTCACGTCAGTCTGTCATAAGCCTTCTCAAGATCTACTTTAATCACCATGAACCCTTTCTTCCTTTTCATATTTTTCATAGAATGAATAACCTCCTGGGCAATAATGACATTATCACTGTTGATACGTCCTAGCACAAAACTACACTAATTTGGAGAAATAATACCAAGGAGAAAGTTTTTTATTCTCAATGTCAATACTTTCATGAAGATCTTATAGATAATATTGCATAAGCTAATATGCCTGAAATCCTTTATAGACTTAGGATGATCAACTTTCAAGATCAGGACCAATAGTGTATCATTCATGATCTTCACAAACTTCTTTCAAAAAGCTACAAACTGATTCACCCACATGAGAGCTTTGACTCTGAAAGAATAAAGCATTAAGCCTATCCGGTCCTATGGATTTTAAAGCACCCATATAACCAATGGCACTTTTTATTTCCTCATCACTTAAATGCACCCCTAACATCTAAAGATCACTTTCCTTGACAGTAGGATATGTCACTAAACAATCTTCTAATCTACCAGTTCCTCCCTCCTCCATAAATAAAGAGTGAAAGAAATTCAAGGCAAGAGTCTTAATTTCACTTACATCATAAGTCCAATGGTCATTATCCTTCTTTATAGCTTCAATCCTCTTCCTTTTCCTTCCACCATCACTACAAAAAAACTCTATATTACCGACGGAATTACCCACGAAATCATTTTCCGTCGGTAATTTCCAACAGATTTTTGACGGAATTTATGTGGGTAAAATCACCGACGGAAACGGAAAAAGATTCCGTCAGTAATTTTTTAAAATAAAAAATATAATTAAATAAAAAATAATAAATTAAATATATAATAATATAAAACGAAAAATAAAAAATAAAAGGTGAAATATCATAAAATTAATATTTAATAAAATATTAAATATATAATATATTTTATGCTAAGAATAAATATTTAAATGAA
>JBAGKO010217704.1:2500-12744 GCA_037177275.1 Acacia concinna
ATTTTGTGAATCCCGTTACTATTTTAGTAATTTCTTTTACTATTCTAGTAATTTCATGTACTCATTTGGTCTATATACATTACTTATCATAATGTTTCACTATTAACAAAAGTAGTAATATCATTGACAAGTACATTAAGGGCATTTACATAAAACAAGAAATTGCATGACAGCAAAAAGAGATGTTACTCTTAGTCAATTGTTTTCTCATTTTATCAAACTCATTACTCATTTTGTCATCCCTATTATCTATTTCATCAAAACAATTACCCAATTTGTCACACGCAATACTAAGTCCAACCTTTTACTTAGCGTGTCAAATTTATTGAGCTAGTGAAACCCATTACTAATTTGTCACAACCTAAAACTCTTATTCAAGCCTTTTTAAAAAAAAAAATTGGTTCTTATTAATTTTGTCAAACCCATTGCTCTTTTAGTTGAACCTGTTAACAATTTAGTCAAGGCCACCGCTAATTTAATCATTTCCAGAACAACATTTGTGTACAAGATTGGTAAACATTAGCATACAATAACTGTAAATGATAATGGCATGTACAATAATGACAGTTGCAATAAACTGGACTTGGCGTTGACAATAATGACAAGTACATAGTATACCTTCTTCTTGCTCCCACCACCTTTGCTCTTCTTCTTCCTCAACAGTGGCTTCGTTCTTCACCACAGTAGTCAGTGAGCATCGTTTATTCACCCTATACCACAATCACCGTTAGAGTTTGCTATCGTTACTTCTAGAAACCATTGCAACCACTATTGTCCTTAATTCGCCACAGCCGTAAGTCTTCACTATCGAAATGTTCATCCATCATCACCACCGTCAATCCCTCCTCTCTTTTCCCATTGATTTTCCAGATTCCTCACTCTCCCCTCAAGAACCCACAGTATTTATATACCTTCTCATCATATTCTAAACTTTGATTTATTTTCTATGAATGCTTCACATTTTGAAAAAGCTAGGGCAGTATCTAAGAGGAAGAGAGGAAGAGCGAGAGAGAGGGAGAGGAGAGAGAAAGAGAAGTAGGGTGTTAATTAACTAAGAAGCATTTTGGTAAAAAGACCTAAATTTTAAAATCTCATATTTCTACTAAAAGAACTTATCTATCTTTTGCAAGTGTTAATAAACTTTTTTAGGTTTTGGAAATTGAAATGGTATTTAAGTGTATTTTCCTCTAAATTATATAATACAGAGTTATGTGAAAAAAACACACACATAGAAAATAAGGAATTTCTAAAAAGCTAGATAAAATTATGAAATGAGACCTTTTAATTAATACTTTATTCAAATGTTTAATTGTAGATGTAGAGCCCTAAAATTTGTTGCCCACGCGTTCGATCATAATTATGATGTGTGCGGGTTCTTTTTTCTGGACGAAATATGTTTTTATTAAATAAATGGACTAGAAAATAATTAAGGGAGGATGACATATAAATACTATTTGAATTTCAAAATCCTAAATTATGTTATAAAATTAGAAAAATACAAGAGATTGAAGGTGAGTGAGATGAAGATACACAATAAAGAGTTGGAGAGAAAAATGAGTGATAATTTTTATTCATCTTAAGCCTGCTATCGCTTGGTATATGCACACTATTTATAGCCATGAGACCTTAAATTACATTCCAAGAGTTACACAAGAAAATAAATCTATATAATTGTGGAATATATTGCAATGGAATGTTATGTGTATTAATCATAAGAAACCCCCAAACAAGCTATTCATTTGTAGGTTATATTGATTTAATTAGAGAACCTCAAAAGACACTATTGGAAAGCTCTTGGATATCCATCTAAATATGACAATATTTATAACACTTCCCCTTGGATGTCTATAAACAAATATTGTGTTTTATTAAAACCTTATTAGAAAAACCCAATGAAATAAAAACCTATTGAAGGAAAAAGAATACACAATATATATTGAAGCTACTTTGTTAAAAACCTCATCAGAAAAAACCAGTGGGACAAAACATTGATTAAGAAAAAGAGTCCATTATGATGTCTACTCCCCTTCATGTTAATATTGTATTTACTCCCCCTCATAACAATATCAATTTTACTCCCCTGATCACAACATCACTTCTAATGTATTTTCAAACATATATTTCTTTTAACCACCAAGTTATAAATGACGCATTGTCACAAAATATTTTGGTGAAATGTATTGCTCTAAACACATCTTTTGGATATATTAAAAAAACAATACATGCCACCTTCTCATCCTGCAAGAACTAAACTTTACAAATAGAATCATAATAAATATAATATTAGCATACACATTCTTATCAAATATAATGAACCTCTGGACGATTAAATTCAATATTTTTTTTAAGCAAAAATCATCATAGCAAAAATATATGATTTTAAAATCATTAAGGTTTGTAATAATTTGATCTGTAAAATTATTCTTTTCTCAATATCAAACTCAAATCATTTTAATCCATGTATTATTCTACATATGGAATACTTTTCTTAGACATGATTCTAGTATTTTGGATATTTCAAAAATTCTCATATAAACTTCATTATACATAGACATACATGCATAGCAATATCTAATAGATGCAATATTTTTTTTTGCATATACTCTCAAACTAATCATATATGCAATACTTATTGTATCAACCACCAAAATTGTATACCTCATCATAATCATTTTAAGACCTTTGTGAAAATCTTTATTTTCACATGAAAATCCATACATGACAAATAACTTTAAATTTCAAATGTTGGACTACAGGTCTATGTTACTCACATATTAGAATAACATTATTCATTGCATCGTTTCCCTTTTCACTTTTTCTTTTGTATCTATTTTTATAATTTATCTATGAATAAGATCCTCATTTAATCACGTGATATCATCATCAAAACTGTTGTCGAGAACTTTATCTTTTTCGATTCCATTTTTCCTATGATGTAATTCATTGATATCTTTTTATTGCTTTTAGATACCCAAACCACTTTTGAGGTTTTGCAATCAATTATGTTTTGGTTTTCTAGAGTACCTACCTCCTTAATATGATCATCTTAATTATTTGCTTCTTTCTCTTTACTTTTGGAACTAATTACTCTCTCATGCTTCATGCATGTTTCACTTTCCTTTGTCTTGATTAGAGCATTTTCAGCTAGAATACAAGATTTAATCATTCTCATTTAGGTCAGTAATTTGCATCTGGCAAATATTTTGCAATATTTTATGAATGCAAAACCTGATGAACTTCAGATTCATACCAATATATTTGAGGATCTATACTTGATAGTAATAATGTATTTCTTTTGTTCTCTTTTCTAGCTATTCAATTTCTCTCCCTAATTTTAGAAAAACTTTGTCGAATGACATTTGAATAATTGTGTAGTATAAGACTCATAAATTCATTTGTTTCCATTAAAAACATCCTTTTGTTTTATTTAGAGACACACAATAAAAAGAAGGTTCTTACCTAACAATTTTATTCCAACTTTCTTTAAATATTCATCTATGTGCATTGTGGTGGATTAATATACATAAGTATTGCACATTCAAACATTTAATATTTAAAATATATAGCTCCTGACTAAAAGCCAATTTTATTGAGAGAATTTTGTTGGCCTGTATAAATGTGCAATATGTAAGATCCAATATGTCAACATTAAAATAGAAATTTTGTTCTTATATGCATTGATAGAAGCTTTAATAAATGATTTTTTTTGTTATCATATAATCTGAAAATTGCGTGTATAACATAATAATTTATTCAAACATTTTTGCAAACTCCAGGTTACAAACAATAGTCATCTTACATGTAACCATCATATAGATACATCTATCAAATTTATTAAGTACTTGTATGATTTACATGCTATTTGAACGTGCCTATATATGAGTTTAAGATATTTCCAAAATTATAGAATTCATTCCAAATCATAATTAGTGATGCTCTCATAATCATTTTTGTTTGAGAACAAGCATCACATATCAAATATTATTGTTTGAGAACAATTGATATTCATGAAGAATCTTCAGGTTCTTCAATGGATGTCCGTATGTAATTTTTTTTTATTATTTATATCATCATATATATGACTTGGATGATCCAATAAGTCATGCCAACAACAAATTTGTTTGGATAAGTAAACTTCTAGTTTACTATAACATATATCTTAACAAATAACAAACCTTTTAATTTTCATAAGATGTTGATTTAAAATCTTAACATGACATCCCAATTTAAAATCAACATGCGTTATAAGGAAGTATATGAGTACAACTATTAACATTAACTCACATGTGTATTCTAAATATCTCCTCCTCAAGTGTGAGTGGAAACTCAAATATTCCATACCTCATATACAATCATGGATTTTAATTCAAATAAGCTATCACTTTTTTATCATTTAACAAATAAAAGATTTGATGTATATTGTAGGTCATAGTTTTCTTGATCAATTCTTCTTTTACCCAAAAAAAAATTATCTTAATTCTTCGAGAACTATGTCAATTTTGTGATGTTAAGTTCTTAAAAAACTAACAAATATTATTACAATTATATACATCATTTCTCACTAATAACAATATACTTCAATTAGCCTATTTTGATATATATTCAAAGTGTGAAATATTTGGAACCTTCCACCACATAAAGAAATATGAAGAGATCAAAATCTATAAAGATCTTATGACAATGATCTGTAATGTTTAGTGACTAACTAAAATTAATTTGAGAGGAATGTAAAGACAATTGCATTATAATACAAAATAATGAATAATTATGATATTCATAATCTTCTTTCAAATTTTCCCTACTATTTGATCATCTATAAGTTTGACTTACATTATATATAGTTAATACATATAACAAAAACAATTTTGTCTAGTAAATCAAAATCAACATAACCTATTCATGATAAATTTTCTCATGAAATTAAATAAATTCTCATTCTTTCACATAAACTCTTATATGAATATATGATTTTTTTTCACAAATATCATATAAAACTAATTTGATTCCAATATATCATATCATAATTAATACATGTAACTTACACATATCATAAGAAGTTGTTGGGGTGTAGAAGAAATAACAATATGGAAATTGAGAGAGAAGATAATGAATTGTCAATACCAAAATAAAATAGCAATTGAAGAGTATTTGAATGTCTTTCAACAATAATAAAACATTTAGGAACTAAGAAAACTGCACATGTATGTGAGGCAATATAATAGTAGTGCTCGAAGGGATAGAAGACATACATGGGTAAAATGAAAAAACATAGCTAATAATGAAAGAAAGCGCATTGATGCTGGCGTATGTAAATTGAACATTTGATAAGAATACTGGAGCACAAGATAAATGCTAATCTAACAGAAAGTAGATGTGGGGTTGACATAATAAACCCCATTAATGTATAAATAATAGTCACATATATCGTATACTTAAATTTACAAATAAATAATGTAATATCCCAAATTTTGGAAACTCATTAAATCATGATAAAATCATTATTGTATGATTTTATGTGTTTTGAGGAAATTTAAGGAGAATAATTAGAGGTCTATTTTGATCTAAAATAGATGAGAATTATTTGAGGAATTTAAGAGAAATAATTGAACATATGAGATTGATAAATAATCTTGGAATTTAAATATATGGAATTATTTAAATTAACAAGAAAGACCAAAATAAAAAATGGGGAAAAACATTGGAGGTCCTAATGTATAATTTTATTCCTCATATATTAAAACACCCAATTATGTTTTTCCTCTCCATGTATGGAACACATGGCATGAAATTAGCTATTATTTTTCCCTCCTTCTCCACGTGTTGCAAGACAAGAATGGCAGCTGGAGAAATTACATGCACATTCGGCATTATTATCCATCTCTCACCATTCCACTTCATTCGGTCAAAATAATGCTGCAACCATTCCACTTTATTTATTCCACGGAAAGAGAGAGTGAGCCGAAGAGAGTGTTCAGTGTTCTTCTTTGGTGCTGCAGCTGGAAGGAAAACTGAGGGGAATAGAGAGAAGGGAGCTCGCTGCAGTTGGATTTCTTTCGCATGCATCCGGTTCCTTTTACCATTCAGCCATCATTTTCCATTTTTCTTACTACTACTATTGCCGAGAGAGTGCTTCAGTGCAGCTTTCCATTCCATTGTCGCTAAGGGAGTGAAACCGTGAAAGCAAAAGAGGAAGAGAAGAGAAATATTGAAGGAGGTGAGTTTGAAATTCCATTTCATTTTGGTTCTGTCATTAGAAATGTAGTTTGGGAATCAAATTGCATGTTGAAATTAAAGACTCAAAGCTACATTCATGTATGATTGTGGAAGATATCTGGAAATGCATGTCCCAAAATCAAATGGGTAATAGCTTGGACAAACTGAAAATGGAAGTTTGGTCATTGTGGGAATGAAAACTGCATACATGTAATTGCTTCGGTGCTGATTTGTGGCCGATAGAATCAGGGAACACACCTTTGTTTAGCTTATTACTAATTCTGAAATATATATGCATGCATAGAGCTTGTTTTGTTTTGGGGAAGAAGAAAACCATGATAAATAAATGGTCATGCGTGTGTGTATAACTGAAACAGACATGGCATGTGGTTTAATTTAATAGACATGCATGGGACTGTGATTAGTTGTCTGAATTGAAAGTTATGTCTGATTAGAAGGTGTTTATTTTGGTTTTTGATATAAATACAGGGGTGTGTAGATATGTAGAAATGGTGTAGTTTAAGGCTTGATTATTGTTAGTCTGTATTCATGCGAGTATTTGATAGGGTTGCTGAACCCCATTAACCCTGAAATTTGGCAGTAAAGTAGAGGACATAATAAGCTTTAAAATGAGTCCTATATTATACATTTTGGATATATAGATTAAGAGTTATAATTTTGTGAATTTAAGGATAAATTCTGGAAGGTAAATACTGACTTCGGAAAATAAATATTTTGAAAACAGGGGAAAATGACCTTGGTTAGCCATGAACTTTTACAAGGAATTAGTAGACATACATAATTTTAAAATGAGCTTAGAACCAGGTCATTTGAAATTTTATAGATTTAGTTATGAATTTTGTAAGTCGCATGAGTCTAACAGGGTAGAATTCTGGCAGAAGGATTTTGTGAAATTTTTAAGCAGGGCAAACCAATTTCATTTCTTATAAAATTGGTGAGTAAATAGTAGACATCCTAAAGTTTAAAATGAGCCTAAGAATAAGCCAAATGGATGTCTAAAACTAGAGTTATGATTTTTGAAAATTAGGGAACATAATTAGTGAAAAGTCAAAAAGTCAATAAGAGAGGTTAAAATAAAAGCCCACTTTCTAGATTCAATTGTATAATGCGGGTCCATAAATCATTTTTCCTATAAAGGAAACTTAATGATAGTCATATAGAACTTAGAATTTCATCAATTGGAGTTTTCTAGAGGAAGTTACAAATTTCCTAAGTTAAGTGAAAATTTGGGGTAAAACTCTCTTAAAGGATTAAGAAGTATAAATCAAGAGATTAATTAATGACAACCAACTTAAGTAAGTGATTATATAAGCATTAGTCAGATAATGACATATCATCCATAAATGTTGGATTTTTAGGACTTAATAGCTGTCCAGAGCGTGAACATTGCCCGAGCACCGACAAACGGTTGGAAATTGCTAAAGGAAAGCAACTAGGTAGTAACTATATCTTTCATTTGTTATAAGATACACTTGATGTCTTTGTATTCATCATGAATTATCTAGCATATTCTGTGTTATTCTGTGGGGTGGTCGTTCGGGGCTTATTGCACAAGTAGACGCTCAGGCCAATAACATGTTGTGATCCTGTGGGGTGGTTGACGCTCAGGCTGATATATGATGTACGAGTGGATGCCTATGGCCATGCTGTGTGCGATATGGCACAGGTATCACTCGTTGCCTTTTGTTGCCCATGTGGATGCCTGTGTGGTATCACCGGTGCCTTTTGAGATACCTAGCGTTATGGTGATATGCATGTTATGCATTGGATGTTGTTGTGATAATTTGGTTGATGACTGTTTGACATGCTATGTGATGTTGTATCTTTATGAATGACATGGTAGTTGCTACTGAGATTACAATTTACAGTACAGGAGGACGGCTCGATGGCAAAGAGGTAATGAAAACAACTAGAAGCTAAGAGCTTAAGGCTTGAATATAATAGAAATATCTAACCTTTTTGTTGGTTTTCTGTTGGTTTTCTGTCTGATGTATTTTGAATATTTTGGTCTGTACATATATAGTAAAAGGATTTGAAACCCTGTTGTGAATGAAGTAGGAATATGATGTAGATATCTTGAAACCCTTAGTGGTGATCATGTAATCAAACTAGTGGACATCTATATGACTATCCAGATATTCCCAAATTGATATTGTTCCCAATTGTTATTATGGGTTATAATTCAAATATATGGAAATTAAATCACATATATATATATCGCTGATACCTGTTTATGGTGATTGAATTGGAAAAGAGAAAAGTCGATGAGACTTAAGGTCGTAGTAAAAGTTTATAAAAATATATTTGAGAAAATCTTTCACTTTATCTTTAATCAAACGAAATCAAAGTAAGAAAATTCTTTCAAATTTAAGGGGTTCAATTCCTAAATTAATTTTAGAAATTTTTACACGCTTCTATTTAAGAGTTCCTTTACTAAGGACTCAAAAATAACTTCACTACTCTTCTGCTCTCATTTGATGACATCAGCCATGAGATAGAATCCAAAAGGTCATGAAATTATAGCATCCATACACCATAATGTTTAAATTTGCAAATGAATTTGTACTATAATTTAAATTTTAAAATGGCCAATAATGATATTTTTTGTCTAGTTGATTTCATATATCACTTATTTACTTATCAATATCACAATGATAAGTTCATAAAATAATTTCTCTCACACAAATTAATTATAATAATTTTGAACAATAATAAAAATTAAACTATATAAATGGCATTATGGGCTAATGATTAATTTTTTTGCATCTACAATAAATTTAGCCATAGTTCTTCACTACTACTTATTGTCTCTTTTGATATTTTTATAATATCTCATTGTCTTTTTGGATTTACAACAATTTTGCCATTTACTTTCAATAAACCAATCCATATTTGGCCACGTGGCTTCAAGCCATTTTGTATCATTTAATAATATTATTATTATAATGTCCATAAAAACATTATTTTTCAATGATCATGGCAAGTAAGAAACTATTGAATTTTAATTGTCAATGTTTTTCGTTCTAATATGATTATAATCATTATTATGCTCATAAATTTATTATATGCTTTCAATCCAATAGCACACTATCAATTTGATTTTCTGGACCATCAAAATTCTTTCACTATCAATTTGAGCATTGAGCATATGTAATCGTAGCAAAATCTGTTAATTAGTCTTCAAGATTCTTACTTTTGAATGATATGATTCTCTACAAGTTATTTACCTTAAGAACAATATATCATAAAAATACCTTTTCAAAGCTAAAAAGTCATTTTGTGTCACTGACCTTTGAACCATAAGCCTTTAAGGTTTTAATATTTGTAACAATTTAATCATCAAAATGCCACAAATTTGCCTTTTATTGGAACCACAAGATAGTCTTTTGCCAAAAGACTGTTATCAATGGTTTTTTTTTTTACCAAAAATCAATTATCGAAAGTTATATAACTTATGGTCATGTACTCAAAATATAGAGTATTATGGCTACCGGCCATTTAATAAAATTGAAAAAATATTGTAATTGTTGTAAAAATGCTAGAATATGGATGTCCATAAACTCCCAACTCTTAGTTTTTCATATCCTACTCCATAACCTCTGACTCTTGGCATTCCATGTATGTTCAATGTTTTAAACATATAACTTCTCTAATGAATGGTTTGTGGGAGTTTCTTGTGATTAAGTACCATTATACTTATCTTTATTTACTTGTAACCATAGATATAGAGTTTAGAGGCCTATAAATAGAGGTCATGAGCAATGTATTGGAATCAAGAATGATGTGAATAAGAGCTCCTCTATATTTCTCCTCTAATATTCTCTCCATCCCTCTCATATCAACTCTTATATTTTCTAATTTTATAACACGTTATCAACACGAGTTCGCTCTGAAGGTGTACGGTTTGATTTTCATCTCATGCATTATTTCTTCTATTCTCTAAATTTCTCATTATACTATATGTTGTTTATTTTCTACATTATTTTATCTTTCTAGTTTAGATTATTGAT
>JBAGKO010217732.1:0-12742 GCA_037177275.1 Acacia concinna
TGACATAATTTGTGTTAAATTAGAATTTTAATTGTTATAATTTACTAATTTTGTTTCTTTAAAAAATGTTGAAAAAAATTGTTTAAAATGCTTACGACCCTATAGGGCCAGCCCTGGCCCTATCGCTCTCGGGTTGAGCTTTAAAAAACAGGTATTTTTCTTTGGGCTTCAATGGGCCAAACCTGTTAAGGCCTTGGCCCTTAAAGAGCTGGCCCGGTAGGGCCAAACTAGCCCTAATTCCCAGCTCTATAAGTCAGATCCTTTATCTTAAAAAAAAAATGGCTGAACCTGCTGCACCAGTTGAACTATGCCAAGCTGGTTCATTTTCCTTGCATCAGCACCCGTAATCACTTTCTTGTGTATTAATTTTGTGGCTGCAAGTTGTGGATTTTGATGAAACCATACTGTTTGTTTCTTCTTACACTGAATTTCTCTCAGGGATTTGGGTTTAGAATTTTGAAAAGAATTTAAAACTCTCGGAACTTTTGCTGTTGGCGGCTAAATTCTGATTTTACAATCAACTTTGATCTATGCAATTGTCTCTGGAAATTTTTCCTAAATGTGCAGGGATTACATTAGTTGTTTGGGATATCATTGCAGCTGACATTTGGAGCCAGCTGCTGTCATTTTGCCGCACTTGCTTCTTGGATGCAACAAATTAGCTGGTTGCTTAAGTTGAAATAGGAAAATTGCAATGCTTACATTTTGGAGAAGCTGTTATTTCAGGACTTGAGTCCTCTGCTGCTGCTCCACCACCATTTTCAAGCTTTTGCGGCTGTTTGGTTCTATATCCGAATATTACTTGGAAAACTAAGTGTTCCTCAAGTGTGGGGAAGAATTTCCAAGTGTTATGAGCTGCTGGGCATATTTTTATTGGTTCAAACACTGCTTCTTGAAGATGTATTTCTGAGCTGTTACCTTTCCCTGAACTTTGTCAAAAATTCTATTGCATTTGAGAATTTTTGCTGTCAAATTTGTGCATACACAGTTAATTTTAAACCTTGCAAATTGATTTGAATTTTCTTGTCACTGATATCTTTGCATTGCTAAAAGCTGGAATTTGTCTAAAAGCTGTCAAACTGGTTGTAACCAATTAATTCTTGCTATTGGTTGCTGAACCGAATCTGCATAATTGAAAACTGCTACTGAGTTTTTTTTGGTGCAACTTCTGAATTTTTGAAATTGGTTTGGAGAGAGAATGTTGAACTAATTTGCTGCTTCCATTTTGTTGGGGTTTATCCTGAAACTTAGGTTTTTATTGCTGTAATTTGAAGTACTTTGACCATACTATTGCTGTATGCTTGATGTTTCACGGACTTGCCATTTGCTGTCATTCTTGCTGCACACTAACTGATTGGTGACCTTCATTCGTGCTGATTTTGAACTTGCTATTCAGCTTGGTCTCGAATCAACAATTTGGGTTTGTATTGACTCTTTCCTAAATGCAGTTAAGCATTGCATGTCCATTGCATAAAATTGTGAGCACATTTGCTTAGCATGCCATTTTTAATCATTGAAATTTCTTGAAATCATCTTGCCATACTCAGCTCATTCTTGCTCCATTTGCAAACTTTCACTACCCTTGTTGCATTCTTCTTGCCTTAGTGGTTCAATTGCCTTACCTACTTGTGTGTACATTTTCTCTTGCATATCACTTGCTTTTGAGCTTGGTTTTTGTTGTATACACCACTAAAAATTGCAAAAGGATTTCAAAAATATATATCTTACATTTTGAAAAGATCATTTTGTTGGAATTATTGAAGAAACTTTTGCCCAGAATATTATGAGCTTCGGGTTCCTAAAGGTTTGGACCATTTTAGCCAAATTCCATTGTTTTGATAACTTTTCCAATTTTTCTTTATTTTGTGGAATTTTTTCTGATTTTTCATTTTTGTAGTTTTGGAATTTTCTTCTTTGAGTTCTTCTAGTTCTTAGTCTTCCTTTGCATGTATAGGAATTTCTAGGACTTTTAGTTCACTTGGACTTGTTGGTGCAATTTAAATGGCTTGATTTAATGAAAATCCTGATTTTTGAAGAAATCCTGATTTTATGGAAATTATGTGCTAAATTGCATTGAATTGAGTTAGTATTTTGTGATCACTCGTTTCACTAATCATTGTGCCACCTTGATACATCTTTTTCCACTCTTGAAAGCCTTGGAAAGTGCTTCAATTTCAGCATGATCTTGAAAATTTTTGAAATTCCAGAATTGCACTTGCATGCTTTGCAAATTCATATAAAATTGAATTCTTGGGATTTTGAGCTCATTCGTTTTGCATTTGAAAGCTCCCATCTTGGGCTATTGTAAGGCTCCTTTTCATTGCGGTTTGGTATATATAGCTAGCCCTAGTACACATTCTTTGCCACTAGTTGTGTGGCTAGGCTTGTTGAAATTGAAAAGTGCTTGCTATCACTTTGAGCTAGCCTTTCTTGGGTTATTTCTTGTTTGTTTGATTTATTCTCTTATATGGTGTTGCCTTTTCATACTTGAGCACACAAGTGGATCACTTTGTATGCTAATTTGGACACAAAAGCACACAATTGGTTGTATATGCTTGTGATTTCTGCTTATATGATTTACTTTGACATTGCATGATGTATGCACTATTTCTTTGTCTAATTGGGTGTCTTGCTTTGTCATTCTTGCTTTGATATGGATAATTGCTTGCCTTCTACTAATTTGAATGCTAAAATGCCTTGCAATTGTGAAAATATTATTGTATGCACAAAATGTTGTGTGAGTCAAAGATTACTCGATCTTCTAAATGGTTTATAGAGTACTCTAAAGCCAAGTCTTCACCTTCTTATATCTTTGATGATGGCACCTTCTTTGATTGTTGCACTACATCTTTTGGTCATGGTTTACTAAATCTTGGCCTTGTATTGATGCTAGTATAGAAAATGCTTTTTTTATTGCATACTCTTCATTTGCTTGAGATATAACTTCTGGGGAAAGATATTTTTGCTTTTTATGCAGCTCAAGTGAATCTATATGACATCCTTGTTGAACCAAATTTTAATAAGAGGATGCAAATGCTCAAGGAAGCTTGTGAGCTACTGAATTGCACCTTTCATGTCTTTTGTGATGCTATAGATGTAACAGATGCTTGGGCAAAATATTTAGACTCTTCATGCCATCATTGATCTCAGAACCTCAATCATCAACCACATTTGTTCGGAGAAGTCTAAGGGTAATGAAGGAATCATTCTTTCTCAATGGATGCCTCCACCTCAAGAGGTAGCTACTCCCATTGAGCCCCATCATACCAAGGAAGTTGTTGAAATTCCAAGCCAAGAAGAGCCATCTACCAACCAAGAGCCTAGCATGATTCCTATGGTCAAAGTAAAGAGAAGGAGGTGTAGATCAAAGAGACACAAGAAGACTCTACCATTGTCTCATATGCCTTCCATTCCTGAAGTTGATGAGGATCATATCAAGGACATGATGATTATGGAGGATGTTATTTCACCTCCACTACCTTTTCAATTGGTGTAGCAACCTATAGCCTTACCTTGGATTTGCATGATAAGAAGGCTACACTTGAAGATTTGGTGCTATCTATATTTAAAAGAGAAATCATCACACCTCTTGCTCACTTGGAATGCAATGTGAGAATAGTCTTCCCTATCTCAAGTAGTGGGGAAATTGTCTGCATGCTGACTTTGTCTAATGTTGTCTTGAATCCACTGTATTGAATATTGCATTATCTCATTCATACGTGAATCTTGACACACATTTTCTTGCTAAAGCACACACTGGGACTCATGAAGTCCTTTCTTGTGATCTTCCTCCAGATTTATTGTCATATTCTTCCATGAGTTGTGTGGAGTGCATTTTGTCTTGCTCTAACATCTTGTTGCAGCAAGAGGGAGGATTCGAGCTTCATGTTGCCCATGAGATACCATTTCTCTTAGACCCGTTATCTATTTATCTAGAGCCACCACCTCTCTGTGTGTGTGTATGTGTTTGTAAAATTCACCTGAGAGTGACCGACAAAGTGTATATTCTGTCCTGTGTTATTTTTAACATATTTGATTGTAGCTGAAAGATCATATGCAGCTAACTCATCCCACGACCAATTCCAATAATCCTACAATGACAAGTGGTATGAGTAAGGGCCAAACAGAATATTAAAACAGTCGGTTTCTAAAAACACTCGCTTTGATTCCATACACACACACAGAGATATATATATATAGCACTTCTGACTAAGTTAGTTAACAACCTAAAATTGTTATAAAATTCAAATGATTTCTAATATATCATTAATTAACTTATTGACTAATATAAACTCTACAACTTGTTGTGGGTTGAAGTGATTAGCTGCCTTACCCCATGAAGTGATTAGTCTCAATTCTTTAGTCTAAAGTTGTTTGAGTTTACCATTGATCTAATTAAAAAAAAAACACCAAACTTCAACATTATATTAAGTTCTACTCTCTCACTACCCTATGAAAAATATGGGGATATTAAAAAATATTTAATAATCCTTGAACATTGCAAATGACAAATAAAAAGCACTATAAATACCTTTTAAAAAATGCCCAATAATAAGGATAAGGTGATATTAGTTGCTGGGGCAGAAAGAGATGATAAAAAAACTGACAGAAGAATTAGGAGAGGGATACATGTTGAAAACTATATCTTGTGCCACGTGTATTTGCAATCCAAACATGCATCGAAACCACTGTCTGCCAAGATGAATGCCAGAGATTGATTTGGAGGAAGAAATAACCATGTTGCCCCATCCTGCATCATACATCTAGTGCCTTATATTCTTAATATCAATAGCATAAAACTTTAGCATACGAATTTTATGTTCTAAATTCATGTTTTACATGTCTCTTGTAAAAGAAAAAAAAGTAATAATTCAATAGTTAAGGATTTCCAATAACATTATCTTGGCATAAATTATATGCAATTTTTTTTACTTTAATGTATAAATAGTTTTCTAAATTTGTAAAACTTTATACAATAAATATATCTAAACTTATAGATTTATTCAAATACTTTCCATAACATCAGTTTTATAATTAGTTATTTATAAATGACTTAAAGTTTAATAGGTTTATCTTTGCAACTTAAAAGTTTTAGAGAGTTATATATGTACAAAAATATTAAAACTTAAGGAGGTATGAACTTGAAAATTGAGTTTTCTGCATAGATTTGAAAGTTTAGTAGGGGTTCATTAATAAATTTTTAATGATAAAAGAGTTTTTGTGCATAGCTCTAAAGGAAAATTCTAGAAAAATACCATTTGAATTGTAAAACCCCCAAAAGTCTATTGAATTTAGGAAATAACAAATTCCTACATGGTACCAATCTAGGTTTTTAAAATGACAAAATTTATGACATAAATAATAAAATTCATAACGGAAATAACAAAATTCGATGCTTGTGTCTTTTAACATAATTTGTAAGAGAAATAACTAGAATTATATTGGAAATAATAAAACTCGTTTTAATATAATTCAGAGAATTCCAAAAAAAGACAAGGAAAATAGGGAAAAGACAGTTTAGTGCAACGAAATCTGAAAATTTCATATTACTCATTTTGTACTTTTTTTTGTGAATTTACGAAAATGCCACAAGATTTTAATAACAAGAGTATTTTAATTCACAATAAGAGTATCTTAATTAATAACAACAAAGGCATTTAGATACTATGTATTTTAGCTATGAGTTGGTGTGAATTGAGATACTCTTGTTGTGAATTAAGATCCTCTTGTTGTTGAAATCTAGTGACATTTTTATAATTTCACAAACAAAGTACAAAATGACGTCTGATCTAGAATTTATGAATTTCATTATACTGATATATTTTTCATGTATTTCCCTTATCTTTTTTTTTTTGGAATTCTCCCAATATAATTTGTAAGGGAAATAATTAGAATAGTAACGGAAACAACAAATTTAGACACACAGAATACAAGTTTCTTTCTCTCATCTTACATGGTATTAGAGCCTTTCATAAATTAAGGTTTATCTATGTCCATTTCTCTCTTTTTGTTTCAATTTCTATTGACGGCCATGCACATCTTTAGTGCAGTAGCTTATGTCATTCAAAATTTTTTTTCTAGTGCTCAAACCTGTACACGCGCCAGACAGGGAGATCCAACAACCTTAGATCTATGCCATTGTCTTTGTCCCATCGCGTTTCACCACTTGACGCGCTCTCATGCACCTCCAGAAGTGCCCCACATACATGCCTTTGTCAACTTCCTGCCCATCCAGCTTCTGTTGGCATATGTAGTGCACCCGAGTGGAGTTTTTTGATGTGGTTTGTGACATTGTGTTCATCTCTTCTTCCTCGACATAACCTAGGTAAGTGTATTTCCATAACCCTACCTCAGACCTCCAACCTTCATCCATCAATCCCTACCATGACCACCAGAAATCTTCCATTCATAATCTTCTTCACCCATTCAACCCAAATTTAGCATCACTCATGGATTCTCTTGTCAAACGCGATTGCATGAGATTTGAAGACATGAGAGGCTAAAACCCTTAGCCTCTCGATGATGGAAGACAAGGCTTGAGCTCCAAGTATCAATTAGGGGAGTAGTGTTCTAATCTAAATGATAGGCAAAAATTATTGTAGAGCATATGATTCTGCAAGTTCACGGGCCATATCAAGTAATAAAGAGTGAGTAAGATATCGTTCCCACGAGGAATCAAGAAAACTAATTTTTAGATATTAAATTCTCAAATTTAGTCACATTTCTATAGTCTTATATTGTCAAAACTCAAAACTTTCCCAAAACCCTAATCCAAAAATTTTCTCTATTCTGTAGAAAAGTACAACCATAAGAAAGAGAAAATTCTATAGAACAACTTTTATAAAGGAAATTTTGTGATTACAAATGATTTTGAGTACTTTATTAATCTTCAAACATTAAGCCCTAACCGAAAGATACACTTCCAGTGCCAACCGAGCTCTCAGCCTCAGCCTCATCCTTTCTTACAGCTTCTATTCGCTGGGCAGGGATGAAGAAATAATGATTAACACCCCACCCACATGACCCTTAAAATTGCATGTGCTTCCTTCTTCTTCTTTTTTTAACCTATTCTCTTCTAACTTCACCACAAACACAATTACATTTTTTTAACCTATTCTCTTCTAACGCGTCACCATACACACACTTGCAGCTATATATATATATATATATTACACACACTCTAATTTTAATATCCTTTATATATATATGATTATATATCTTAATTTATTTTTTAAAAAAAGCCATTTCTATTTTTTTATTCCAACAATTTATTGTACTTCCAAAATTATATTTTAAATAAATAATTTAGTCATAAATAATTATTTCCTAATTATAATTAAATCTTAAGATGAAAATTTGGATGTTACACATATAAACAAGGAGTCATACATTTCAACATGCTAGCTCAACCATAATATAGTAAAACAAGCAATAACACATAGCAAACAAACAAAGCAATTATAATTTAAGGTTAGAAGTTCTAGCCACTAGTTACTTTTGGACAATGTAGGTGCTTTCCTTCTCTTCTAGTGATATTGGGACACTCCTTTGAAATGCCTAAAGATAACTTAAGGAATTAATGCATGCTACTTGTAATATCCCAATTTTTGGGAAACACGTTAAATCAGGATAAAATCATAATCTTATGATTTTATGTGCATTATATGTAATTTGAGGAGAACAATTAGAGACTTAGTTGATTTTAAGGATACGAGAATTATTTGGGAGATAAAGAAAGCCCAATGAATAAATTTTGTTTCCTCAAATAATGAGACACCCAATGATAATTTCTTTCCCTCCTTGTAGAAGGCATTTGAATGCATTAAACATAACAGATTCTTCCTTCATTTCCATTGCCACGCACAAGAGAGAGAAATTGGTCAAAGCTACATATTTCCCTCCAATTAAATTGCTTTCTTTGGTCAAGGCCTTTGACCAGCCAATCACATGAGTTGGACTGAAAAAAAAAAAGAAGAGAAACCAAGAAAGAGCTTTAAGACATTATTCATCCGGTTCCCCATTATTTCATTCATTCTGCCATTCTGTTTCTGGTTTCGCCGAGAGAAAGGTGAGAAAGAGAGAGAGACCGAGAGAAGAGAAATTAGAGTGTTCACTGCTTCCATTCCTTCAGTTGTAGCTGGTTCCTTCCTTATGCCATTTTTCCGTTCGACCATTTGCCCACGAGAGAAAGAAAGAGTTTGAAAGTGATTTAAAAAGTTTAAAATTTTTCAAGAAAATCTATTTACATTACGAGATCAAACTCTGTGATGAACTCAATTATTTGCGAACTTATTTTACTTTCCGCTGCGTGGTTCATAATTCTTTACGAATTAACCTACAAGGACTATGACTAGAAAGGGGTGTTACTCTTAGTTGGTATCAGAGCAGAGATTCTGGCACTTGTCTAAAAGCTCTGATTATGTACCTGACATTGAATTAAGATGATTAAGTGGTAGAAGAGTATAATGGTATACTCATAAGTGTACAGTGATAGGGTTGACAGATGTTGATAGAGGAGTATGTCTTTATAGCTGAATGGTTGTAGTTTCTAGCTGGAAAAGGTTAAAAGAAAGCTAGAGGAAGGAGTTGAGGGTAAGAGGAATGAGATAGAGAAGTCTTATATACTTAAACCAAGGCTATACGAGTTGTGTGCCTTTGGATTTAGTAAGCATTTCAACTAGTATGAAAATGTTAAATGTAGTGGTTATTTGTGGTATTTGAAAGACTTATTTATATACTATGACCATTCACTATAAGTAAGTTGTGGAATGCCATAAATGGCTTGATGATAATGTTTATGTTGAAATTAAGAATATGATTGTATGGTATACTAGGCTAGGCCTTGTGATTTGTGCCATGATGTTAATGGATTATAGTTAGACGATGTCTAGGCTTGAATAATCCTAATAACCCTAAAAGATTGAAGGGTTGAGTTGTTTGAGGATTAGTATGATATTCTTTGCTCTGTAAGTAATTCATAATATATTAGATGTCTGATCGTATTGCCTACTTAGCTCTGATTGAATGATATGTATATGCTGAAATTTATGATAGTAGGCATAAGAGCAAAGGTGTGACCATATGAGTGAGAGATGGTCAAAAGAATGAAGAATTAAGTTGTCTGGGGTATGAGTTTAGTACTCTAGTATGACAGTACGGTAGTAGCTTTGTCTTTCATTGGTTACAAGATACACTGTATGCTTTTAATATTCATCATGAATTATCTAACATATTCTATTTGCCCTATTGTTTTTGTGTGGATGCCTATGTGGTATCACCGGTACCCTATGTTATACCTAGCGCTGTGGTGATATGTGAATGCAGGGTGGTCTCCCGTGCTGTGTGTAAGGGTAGACACTCGTGCTATTGTCCTGCTGTGTGCGTTGCCCGATGTGGATGCCTGGGGTCCATGCTGTGTACGATATGGCATAGGTATCACTCGGTTCTTTTGGACATTAATTGATGTGTGCTTGCAAGAGTGGATGCCTAGGGTCCATGCTGTGTATGATATGGCACAAGTATCACTCGTTGCCTTGTGATATACCCAGTGCTATGGTAATACATGAACTGTGAGTTTTGTGTGTAATGTTGTTAGGATAATTCTGATGAATGTTTGATATTGTATCCTTGTGAAAGACAAAGACACTCTGGGTATGAGAATTATGAATGTAGAGAACCCCAGGAGATATTAAGCCGAGAAGGATTGAGGTTAGATGGCACACTAAGCAGAAATCTTTTTGGTAGTACCTTTAAGAATTAAATGGCTAGCCTAGATGCTAATTGGAAGATGAGTTGGAATGATGTATATGTGTTATGTATGGTGATTGATCATGATGATTCCTATATAGCCTTGTGAGAGAATGGTCCAGGGATAAGAGGAAATAGAGGGAACTAAATACTTGAGGTTGTTAGTATACCATAGAGTGGTATAGGCTCATAGTTCCCTAATATTTCAGATATTCAATAAAGTTTGATGCAATGATGAGAAATCTAGGGATGAGATTCCTAAAGAATAAAAGCTAATGGCTAGATGATTAAAGAGTCAGGTAGAGAGATTGCTTTTGTCAGGGATGTAAAGTACAGATTGTGAAAGGGAAAAGAAGATCTTAGCCATAGAATGCTCTATACAAGATTGAGTGATATTTCCTCCTGGTTGAGTCTGATGTGACACGGCTCTAGTGTGAGCGTGAGTACCATCCCAGTGAAGGGGATGAGACAATAGGGTTGAGTGGACATGATTCTGAGGGAGTATGGTCCTTCCCTATAGAAAGAGAATGGCAGGGCCAGAGAGATGCCTGCAAGATGACAACAGGAGTGGATAGTATCCCTATAAGCAAGAGTAGGAAATGGGTTGAGAGTTAGTGTCCCTTAAGCTGAGAAGAGCAGCAGAGAGAATTGAAAGTACTTTCCCTGAAGAACTCTCACTGAGAGATGATAAAGAGATAGATGAGACCTAAAGAGATAGGTAAGGCCCGAGAAACAATATTGATAATGAGAAAGAGTATGAGTTGCTTCACTAAATTGAAGGAGAGGTTGGCACGACACCATGTTATTCATCCCTGATCCATGTTGACCTGTGTGGTCTGGATTGGCCTGCTTGGTCCATATTGACCTATGTGATCTGGATTGGCCTGCGTGGTCCATGTTGACCTGTGTTGTAATATCCCAATTTTTGGGAACCATACTAAATGATGATAAAATCATAATTTTATATTTTATGTGCAATTTGAGGAGAATAATTGGAGACTTGTTTGATTACATATATGTAAGAATTATTAATGGGAATTAATTGAGAGAAAGCCACACAATTGTTATTTATTTCCCTTGCTTCACCGAAAGAAAAAAAGAGAGAGAAAATGAAAGAGAGCATTGCATAGGTCAAAACAATTTTGACCCACCAATCATATGCATCCCACGTATAAGAGAAAGAGAGAGAGAAGAGTATTTCAGTTTCATATCCAATCCTATTGTTGTTCGGTCAAAATGGAGGAGGGAGCATTAACCTATTCCTTTCCCTTTCATTTTCACGAGCACAAGAATGAGAGAGAAGAGCCATTCACTTTGTTTCACGAAAAGAAAGAGAATCCATTCGGTCCAAATTACCCAATCCACTTCAAATTCTTTCCTTCGAGCAAGAGTGGAGAAACCGAGACTGAAGAGTGAAATCGCTGCTGGAGAAGGAGGAGAGCACTCGTTGCTGCAGCTGAAATCCCATGAGTTCGCTAGAACTGAAGAAGAGAAAAGAAGGGTTCTGTTTTGGGCTGAGGCTTGTGAGAAACCGAGAGGAAGGGAAGGTTGCTGAACCGAAGGAGTATTTCATTGAAGCTCGGTTCTGCTGGTTCTGTCACTGAAAAGATTGAAGGAAGAGACTATAATTGCTGCATACAATCTTTGAATCCGATTTAGGTAAGCTTTTGGGATATGCTTCTATTCTTATTCCCTACTTGCTTCTATTTCGGATGGATGTAGATGTTGAGGTCTGGAACTGAGAATTTGCTGACTGAACTGAAGGAGTTCTCTGATTTTCTGGGAATAGTTCTATTGTTGTTGATTCTGGAATTTTGGAGTATATATATGTATTGAATTAAATGGGCCATTTTCGGTTCTGTTCTTGAAGAAAAAGGGAAACCAGAATTGAATGAATTATTTTGTTTAGGTGCTTGAATGTTGGGAATACATATATGCACATGTCTTTGGTTCTGAATTTAGAGATGAAATGTATATATGTGTGTGTGTGGGTTTCAGAAATTCAGAACCAAAACACATGTTTAATTCTATGATAAATGTCGAAATGTAAGGGGAAATTAGCGGTAATCATATTGGGCATATGAACCATGATTAGAATGCAAAAGTTTGTTTCAATTCTGAAAATCAATGTTGAGTTAAAGGGTTGAGGATAAGACAAGTATGGGTATGTGTATAAATGTTGTAGTTGAGAGCTTAAATTTCAGATTCAGTGAAGTATTCTGTTCCATGCGAGTTTTTAACAGGGCAAATGAACTTCAATGCCTCTGAAATTTGGCAGGGACTTAGTAGACTTGTTAAGCTTTAAGATGAGTCCAAGGTCATGTATTTTGGAGTTACAGATTGAGAGATACGATTTTATAAAGTCAAGGTAGAATTCTGAAATCCTGATTCTAGTTGGTAGTGACTGCCCTGTTTCGTGTGACACTTTGAAGGGGCAAATGATGTCCATTTCCCCTGAAATTTAAATTATTGGAGAGGACTTAACAAGCTTTCAAATGAGTCTTAATTTGTGTAATTTGGATTTATGGATTAAGAGATATGATTTTTTAAAGATGAGGTTAAGTTCTGGAGTAAATACTGACTGGTTGAGAAAGAATGTTTCCAAAACTGAATCAAATGAACTTTTATTTCCATGAAATTTTATGATGAATGAATAGACCTATAGAGATTCAAAATAAACTTGGAACCAAGTCATTTGGAATTCTGTAGGTTTACTTATGATTTTTGTAAGTTGCAACAACCTGACAGGGCAAAATTCTGGCTCGTGGTTTTGTGTAAAGTTTTAATAAGGCAAATCATTTTTTTTTCTTACGAAAATTGGTGAGCTAATAGTAGGCATCCTAAAGTTTAAAATAAGGCTAAGAACGTACCAATTGGATGTCTAGAATGAGAGATATGATTTTTACAATATAGGGTCAGAATCAGTAAAAGTTTGAGAATCAATGTGAAAATGTAAGATTAAAACCCATTTTTGGGGTCTATTTGTAAAATGTAA